>JARHVA010007484.1:197500-280000 GCA_037957365.1 Torreya grandis | reverse complement strand
CCTATGTGATGAAATTCAACTGAATTTTACATTCTATCTTAAAAATATAAAAAAATTAAAAAAAGAAAATTCCTAAAGATATCATTAAATGGTAATTTTGGACCCTCATATGGTCATGTTTGGAATTTTAAAAATATAAAAAAAACCTCTAAGTTGATAAGGCATTTTAGGATAGAAACAAACATTTTGAGATGGTCGTTTTGGCATGTAGAAGAGCTCAAATGGAGCTAAAAATCAAAAGTTATGGCCTCTGAAAGATTGGCCTATTTTTTATGCATCAATTTGGTAGTGGACCATGTATATTAAACAAGGGAGGTGTGTATGATGTCCTTATATAAATAGGTATATGAATATGTTTAAATCCTTGTGATGCCCCCATGTCTAGAGGTGATGTCACATGTGTAATTGTAGGTGTTCATATAGGAATATAAGAAATAGTAGTGACTAGAACACCATAAACTTGTAAATAAGAGATTAACCTAATTTATTCTATTCATCTCATGCAATGTATAACAATGCATCAATATTATGTGTGTTGGCATTTTTAAGATATTCATTGAATTATTTGTCAATAAATTCATCCACTTGATCTGTATTATCCTGAATAATTTAAATTGTCATGGCAAGCCCATTAATAGGGTGTGTAATATGCCTTGTATAAATGTAAAACTGATCTTATTCCCAACTCATACTATATTTGACAAAAAATTTACTTAATGGTGCTTATATTTTAGGCACATTATTCTAATAATGTGAGTTGAGGAAGGCATGTTATTTTACATTTTCTACTTTTGCATTTTGTGATATTTGAATTTGATTAGTGACAATATATAATAAATCCAAATAATACCTCAGAAAGTAACACAAAATTTAATGTTGAATTTCAAAATATGTTAGTAAAATACATTCATTATTACAATGATTTGAACTTGAAACTTTAACTTTGTACAAAAATTTATTATGGGTGTAACTAGTGAAGGTGTGTTTGTTTTATAGGCTCTCAAATATTTGGATATTAATCATAAAATAGTGAATAAGACAGAAAATGCATGTCTGCTCTCTTTGGTGCCAATTTATTCCATGTAATTCCTATTGCATGTATCCTTGCTTGGGGGCATTAATGTAAGATTAATTAAAGTCATGGCATCCCATAATGCTAAAATTATTCTATTATCATTAGCCTTATGTAAATTTATGATAGATCAACTCACTCAACTTAGCCAATAATAAGCCCACCTTGCAACTAGTTTTGACATTTCGACCATTAGTCCAAAATCGAATATGGTCTTACAACCATAATAAAACTAATAGTCCATACCTATTATGCCATTGCACCTCCAACTTCCTTTATCTATTGACATTACAAGTGTGCCCAAGTTTGATAACTAATTTATCGAGATCTATCATGATCCTCTTCCCAAGCATGATTAAATATGCCCAGTTTCAAAGAAAGATCAAGATGATCAAACCATTGTTGACATTTTTGATGAATCACCCATCTCTAACCAAATCCAAACCATTAATGATCCAGATGTATTTGATGAATAACTTCTTTTGACATAAGACCCATCTTCGATGAGCCCATCTTTCAAAAACCTATTAGTAATGAGATAAAGGCCATTATTCAATCATTGTCAAACATTCCTCATTTTAAAATGTTCATTAATATCAAATCTTTCATTTTCATGGGAAAGGTGAATAAGGTACTTGTGGATAATGTAATTCAAGAGGCCCTCTTTGTACTTAAATTTACATCAAAATTAGGTTCTATTTCAAAACCAATATTAGAACTAGGTTCCATTTTAGAACCAACAAAAAATTTAGCATAAAAATAGAATCATCATCAGCCCAACATTAGATTTAGATCTTATTGAGTTAGAATCAAATTCAAAATCAAAAGATATTAATTGATGTTACCGTATTAGTGACACATTTATGATATATCTGATTGAAAACATTTGTGAGCCTTCTATAATGTTTGAGGAAGCTTCCTTTAACATTGATACAAGTTATCCTCCTAGCCTCTATGAGGATTGTGCTAATTTTTACTCTTTCATTTCCATTACACATTCCCATACCATCAACTAGCCTAGCCATTATATTGATGTACCACCTCCCATTAATGTTAATTAAGACCAATAAAATAATATATTCTTGAACTTATTCTATGGTGACATTTCAATGGCATAATTTCTAGGGAAGTAAGACAATATCAAAGTAGTAGAATAATATCCTAGTGAAACCTTGTTTGAGGTGCTAAGTATAGTCAAAGTCTAAACATAGCATATTATAGTGAAACCTTATTTGAGATGCTAGACGACAAGGAGAATACAAAATCAAAATCCTTTAGTGAAACCTTGTTTAAGGTGCTAAGGGACAATCAAAATAAATTATCAACATCCCTTAGTGAAACCTTATTCAAGGTGGTATTGGAGAGTCAAAATTAGAATAATCAGGAATAAATAATTGGTGAAAACCTCTTTAAGGAACTAATAGCTAAGTCAATTAGTTACTCATTGCTTGATGAAGAAGTTATTATATTCCATATCAGCCCCACCACAACCAAAATCAAATCGAATCTAGAATCATCAATAGCATCTGTGACATAAAATTATAATCTTCATTTGTCCATAAATCATTATGCATGCCATTCTAATATTATTATCCATTCAAAACCTACATTACATTATCCAATTGGACCATTTATCCCAAGCCTATCCTTCTTTACCCTTCCTGGAGGCATCTATTTCCTAGAGACTATGAAGACATCGTGTCTAGAGGTTTGAAAGAAGTAGAATCAATAACCAATGAAGATCATGACATCAACACTATAATTCACATCAGCAACAAGATTTAGATAGAGCAACCATTCTAAGAAGGTATTAGTTAGATAATAAAAGGTCAACATTATGCATCTCTTAATCTTTCCTTGAGTTGAGATGCTAGCAAATCTAAAGAAATAGAAAAAATCATTTAAAAATACAAAAAAATCAAAAAGAGAAAGATAAATAACAAGTCTAATGGTGAAAATCATGTCTATGGTGCCTTGGGTAAGTAACATGATAAAAATTAGGTTTGTAGTGTCATGCATAAATAATTAGTTGTCCACAAGTACCTTGAAATTTGGGGGCAACTCTATCTACATTATAGACAATTCCATTACCATTCAAGCCATTTTAGCCATTTAATCTTATTTAGCCAACTCTATCTTATTGTGACCATTAGTCTTCCTATCTTTACCTTGCTACAAAAGTGGAAAGTATATTGAGACCTATTTTTTAGAAACCTTTTGGCATATTACCCACACAATAATTTGACGATTGGACACATTTGGTTCTTGCATGACATGGTGTTTGAAGACTCATAGTATTTTCCCTCGTTATCATTCATTATCATGCACCATTTTAATTTGTTCTTATGTCGTGCCTACTTTTCAACCCTAATGTTTATTTGTAGTATCCCCGAGCATGGTTCAACTACATTGACCTAATCTCCATTTGGACTATGTAGGCAACACTTAATTTAAGAGTTCAGCTCGGTCACCCTTTTCCCATGCTCTCATTTTTTTACAAGTTAATATTATGTCATTAATTATAATTTTCCATTTTCCTACCTCAACCTATTATTTGTTAGTAGTATATCTTTTTGTAGGTTAAACTACATTGACTTCAGGTTTATTTGGACTATATAGGCATCAATCAGTTTTGAGGTCAGATCGGTCATCCCTTAAGCCATGCTCTCACTATTTTTTGAGTTAAAACATTATGTATCTCCTAATCCCAAATTTGTTAAGATTTCAAACCCAAAAAAAATGAAAACATTCCAAAAAATCCTAAAATTCAAAGTAGGATTAAAATCTCGATGAGAGACATAAAGCCATACAATTTTAAAAATATTTGTCTTGTCCTAGATCCAATAAAAAATCTGTAATCTAGTCATTTTAGGTCCTAAAGTAATTATTGGGATGTGTCCTTCCAAAATCTACCCTACTAGGGAAAACTCATTATTGGTTCCAATCATTTCAACTACCTTGAGATGTTTCCTTGCCTTGTATGTATCCTTACTTGAGAGAACCATCCATTTATCCATCTCATTGAGCCTTCATATGTGACTTTTGAATTGGTTAAATGACAAGATGCTTTGTGTTGCCTTTATTTTTAAGTTTTTTTTGTGTGTGTTTGCTTGTTTGTTTCTTTATTTCTACCTCAACTCAGTCTATTATGTTGAAAAGGTTATCATCATCATGCTTCTTATCACACAGTCATACTTGAGTCTATTTTTTGGCATATGTTAGCATTGTCATCATGGTTTTTATGTTACACCCTTAGCCATTGGTGTGTCTAGGGATATGTGTGGCCAACTTGTGGCTTACATACTTCTTTTATTTAATTGTTACATTTCTCTATGATCTTAGATAGGTCAGACTATGGAATAACCTTGTCTAACTAGACTATATATAGAAGGTAGTGGTTAGTCTTTAGTCATCATGTTAAGTATTCTGCTATTAGTGCATTGTTGTGAAGGTTTCCCCATCGAAGTGGCTTTGCTATATTATCTATTATTCTATTCTGATGTCAATTATTGCTGTGTAATCTCTCATATTTTCTTATTCTAAGCAATATAAAATTATTATGTGCAAATATCTATGTAATTTCATTACAAGTGGTATCAGATCTTTGATTTAGGCAAGTTTCCTACAATATTTTTTTTAGATCTGGTGAGGCGTGGCTTCTAAGAGTAGTGAAACCAAAAAAACAACAACTTACAATATGGAAAGAATTAATTTTTTTATCAATACAATATTACTCAAAACGCTTTTTTGAAAAAAGATTTAAAAAAAAAGTTTGGAATTTTTTTCCCCTTGCACACTTGTAATCATTGGATTCATCTCAATGAGATGATCGCAATGATATATTATATTGATACACTTTTTGGTACCAAAAATTTTACTCTAGTGCGCAAAGATAATCATTGGATTCATCTTGATAAGGTGGTCATAATGGTACTATTTTTTGGTACACTATTTTTGGGGTTAAAACCTTTTGAGGGTTTGTTTATGGTAGGTCCTTCAACTAAGGGAAGAAAAATGGCATAAAAAACTCCTAAGACTCCTACCAATGACATGGAATTTGGAACTTCAGACCCAATAATTTCTTAGCTTCAAGAGGACATAAAAAACTTGGTGAGGTATGATGACTTTGTTTTAGTCCAAGCTAGTGTTTTAGGGATACATAGAGGATTAATGGGGTTCATAATGAATTTTAGCATATCACTACGCAATTGACTACCCTCCTATCTCAGTTTCAATGTAACAAACCTCCATAACATTCAAATCCTCCTCTCAACAACTCCTATACTGGTATGAAACCAATGTTGCTAAAAGTAGACATGCGTAAGTTTGATGGTAAAGATCCTCTCACTTAGATTACCCAAATTGAGAATTTATTTGAGCTACATCAAACACCTAGTTCTCAAAGGGTGATGGTGGCATCCTTGTATATGGAACCTGAGCAATTTAATTGGTTTCATTGGTTACGTGCTCAAAAGAAAAAGAATGGTGTTCTTGTTACATAGAATAATTTACTGAGGAATTGACAACTCATTATCATAATAACATCTCTAAGAATTATTTTAGCTAATTAGCTAAGTTGTGGCACATAAGAATTGTGAAGGATTATAGTAATCAATTTTAAAATCTCTCTTTACTGGTGGAAAATATCATTGAGAGAAATTTAATGGATCTATTTTTGGTTGGCCTCAAACATGCCATCCAATACTACAAAGTTTGAATGTTTAACCCAACATTTGTATCAGAAGCTATCTTTAATGCATGCATGATATATTAAAAAGAGATGGTCAAAAGGAAAACTTTCACTATTGGTCGTAATCACAACTTTTCAACACCATCATTTCCATATCCCACTAAATTAACATAATGAAAAATTAAGGAGAAGTGAGCCAAAGAGTTGTGTTATGGTTGTGAAAACAAATGGAGCAAAGACCATCATTGTGCTAAAAATAAGTTATTTTACATTTAAGGTGCCAATGATGATGTAGATGATGCAAAATTACATGATGTGGATGCAAAAGTTCTTGAGGAAGAATCTAAAAACTCTCAGCCTACTCATGTCATGCCTTATCAGGTATTAGTACTCCCCAAACTCTTAAGGTGATGGGTTTCCTTAAAAAATATAAAGTCCTTGTCTTGATTGATTCTGGGAACACACACAACTTCATCCATAGTAGGTTGGTTGCTCGTTTGAAACTTTTCATTTATCTAGATCCATAATTTTAGGTTATGATTGTAGAAGATGGTACTATCAATTGTTCTAGAAAATGTCATAGTATTAAGTTGGGCATGGGAGACTACTTATTGGATTCTCCTATCTTTTCTATTCTGATGGGTGGAGCTGATATTGTTTTGGGAGTCTAATGGCTAACCACTTTATGAACTATTGAGATGAATTTTCAATAATTATTCATGCATTTTCATTCTGAAGAAAGGACATTTGAGCTAAGTGGATTAAAGTCTAAATCTCCCCAACTTGTTAGATTCCATCAAATGACAAAGATTCTCTATAAGGGTGCTGAGGGATTCTTACCTTGCTTGTTTTCTATGAAAGTACAACCAACTCAACCATCTCTACCTCTTGATCTACAACAAATAATTGATGCTCATTTCATTGTTTTTGGAGACATGCCAAAAGGACTTCCACTTAGCTGCATACATGATCACACTATCACACTTATTCCTAGCAGTACACCACCCAATTTCATGCCATACAGGTATCCCTATGCCCAAAAAAGTGAAATTGAAAATATAGTATAAGATATGTTTAATGCAAAAATCATTTTCCATAGCTAAAGCGAATACTCTTCACTAGTTGTCATGGTGAGAAAGAAAGATGACATTTGGAGGATATTCCCTAACTATAATGAACTCAACAAGTACACTATCAAAGATAGGTTTCTAGTCCCTATCATTAATGATTTTCTAGATGAATTGAATGGTGTTCTTTATTTTACCAAGTTAGATCTACATTTGAGGTATCATCAAATCAGGATCCGTGATGAAGACATACCCAAAATTGCTTTCAAGACTCATGAAGGCCATTATTAGTTTTTGGTTATGTCTTTTGGCCTAAAAAATGCACCATCTAATTTTTAGAGTTTGATGAATACTATTTTAAGACATTTTTTAGGAAATTTGTTTTGGTATTCTTTAATGATATCCTCATTTATAGTAAAAATTGGGTAGACCATTTGCAACATGTGAAACAGGTACTCTCCATTCTAGAGTAAAATCAACTGTATACCAAACCTTCCAAATGTACTTTTGGGGCTAGTGAGGTTGAATATTTGGGTCATTTGGTGTCTTATGAAGAAGTGAAAGTGGATCCTAAAAAAATCCAAGCAATGGTGGACTAGTCAATTCCTAAGACCCTCAAGCAACTTCGGGGATTTTTGGGGCTTACTAGTTACTATCATAGATTTGTCAAAAATTATGGTAGTATTGTAGCCCCACTTACCTCTTTCTTAAATAAATACTCCTTTTAGTGGACTGATGTAGCTACTCGGGCATTTAAACAATTGAAATTGGTTATGTGCACTACTCCAGTATTGGCCACTCCTAATTTTTCTAAGACTTTTTTGGTTGAATGTGATGCATCTGGGTATGGTATGGGTGTTTTACTCATGCAAGAAGGTAGACTACTAGCATTTGAAGTCATTAACTCAAGGGCAAAAATCAGGTTAAGCCCATCTATGAGAAATAAATGATGGACATTTTGTATGTAGTCAAACAATGGAGACCTTATTTGATGAGTCATCACTTTTAGGTAAAAATTAATAATGATAGTCTTAAATATTTTTTACAACAAAGGTTGTCATCTGAATAATAATATAAATGGGTAACTAAGATGTTAGGCTATGATTTTGAAATAGTATACAAAAAATTCAAGGACAATGTGGTGGTATATGCACTATCAAGAAAAGATGAATAATTTGAGGCATTGTTATGTGCCATAACCATTTTGCAGGCATATTGTCTAGAGAAAGCATAATCAAAATGGGAACATGATAGTACTTCTTATGGCATATTACAGGCATCTTCAGCAAGGTTTAGGGGGATTTTGAGAAATTCACATGGAAAGGTAATGTATTATGGTATAAAAATAGATTGTACCTATGTAAGAATTATCTTATTAAACAAAAAAACCTTCAAGAACTTCATACAACTCCAATTGGGGTTATTTAGGATTTTTTGAAAACCGATCACAAAATCATGCAGGATTTATTTGGGAAGGTCTCAAGGGGGATGTCTAGAAATATGTGGCTGAATGTATGATTTGTCAACAAAACAAAGGTGAAACCATCAAAGCTCTATGTCTTTTACAATGTTTATCTATCCCTTGCTAGCATTGGGAAGAGGTATCTATGGGTTTCATTACAAGGTTACCAAGATTTGATGGTCAAAATGTTATCATGGTTGTTGTATATCATCTCAGTAAATATGCTCATTTTTGTTTATTATCCCAACCATTTGTTGCTACTATAGTAGCTTCTTCTTTTCTCAATACAGTTCAAAAACTATATGAGACCCCTAAGATCATTGTCAGTGATAGAGATCCCATTTTCTACTAGTAATTTTTGGACTTAGTTATTTACATGTTTAGGCACCCAATTGGCTCATAGTTCATCCTATCAACCTCAATCTAATGGATAAACTGTGGTAGTCAACAAATTTCTAGAAGGATATCTCTATTGTTTTGTTTCTGATAAACAAGATAAATGGGTTCATTGGTTGCCACTTGCTGAATGGTGGTATAATACTTCTATTCGTAGTTCTTCCAAAATGTCTCCTTTTGTGGCACTATATGGATACCACCCTCCATCCATCACTTTAACCTTGAAGGTACATCCTAAGGTTCATGCATTTGAAGAACATATTCACCATCAACAGGAAGTCCTTAAAAGTTTCCATGAAAATTTAGCGATGGCCCAAAATCACATGAAGAAAAAAGTAGATCAATATAGAAGTGAGAGGAATTTTGACAATGGTGGTTGGGTCTTTGTTCACTTACAACCATAAAAACATATGTCATTGAAGTAACATAAAAAGGATAACAAGTCGTCCCCTAAGTATTATGAGCCTTATCAGATCTTGTATAAAATTGGTAGTGTGGCCTAAAAGTTAGATTTTCCTTCATCCACTCAAATACATCCAATATTTCATGTATCATGCCTAAAGAAAGTCATTGGACATAGAGTTACCATTCAAACAGAATTACCAAAATTAGATGAGGAAGGTAGAGTTATTCTTGATCCTGAGATGATCCTTCAATGGTGTACCAAGAAACTGCATTCTAGAGCAATTACAAAAGACCTAATCAAATAGAAGAATCTACAATGTGAAGATGCCACATGGGAGGATGAAGCATTTGTGTAGCTGCATTTAGAGTTGCCACAATGTTGAGGATAATTTTTTTTTGAAGGGGAAGGGCTTGTTACACCCTTAATCATTGGTGTGTCTAGGGATATGTGTGGCCAACTTATTGCTTACATACCTCTTTTATTTATTTATTACATTTTTATATATTCTTAGATAGGTCAGCATATGGAATAACCTTGGCTAAGTAGACATATATAGGAGGTAATGGTTAGTCTTTAATAATTATTTTAAGTATTATGATATTAGTACATTATTGTGGAGGTTTCCCCCTCGAAGTGGCTTTGCTATATTAACCATTATTTTGTTCCACTGCCAATTATCGCTATGTAATCTCTCATATTTTCTTATTCTGCATAATATAAAATCATTATGTGTGAATATCTAAGTAATTTCATTACATTTTATCATTGGTGCATTGTTTTTAATTATCCATTGGATCAGGGTTGGTCTTTATGTATATTACAACCTGGCCATCATGGTATTTTATATCATGCTGTATACTATTGGGTGATATATCAAAAATCAAGTGTTGAAGGTCTAATTGACAATGTCGCAACAAAAATATCCTTGTCTACCAATCCTAAAACATAATCACTAGACCACATGAATAGGTTATATGCTACTCATGACATATCTGAACATATAAAAAAAGTCAATATTCATTTAATTTCCATTTTCTCTCACTTCTTGGGAGCTACATCAGCTTGAGATCCTATGGACTATGTAGGTAATGCTCAGCTATCTTAAGTTTTTGGGTTCAGCTCAACCACTATTATCTCATTATTCCTCAAACCATTATTGGTTTTTTCATCATATCTTTCATTGCCATTGAACATTCTCATATTTTGTGGCTTCTTCATTCTTTGAACAATCATTATACCATCACATCTACATTTCACCCACTCATCATTAATCTATGTAATAGGTTACACCCTTGAACTATGCTTGCCAATAAATCAAATCAATTTTGACTAATCAACACTCAAATCTACCCTCTTTGCGGTAGCTCATTGAAATAATGATCAAATCTGCCATACTAGGACAACTCATTAAATAAATGATCCAATCCACCTTACTAGGGCACATTATTATGATCAACCAAGACTGTCCTCTTTAGGTCAAAATTCCATTATTTAGTCTTTCTTATAATTCCAAGTCCATAGCTTTCACCTTATTCGGGGCAAGTCAAAGTGTCCCTCTTATTTTTGGATGTATCCTTCCCACTTCCTCTGACCTTTGGGCTAATAAAAATCTATTTTTATCCAACATTGGAAATCAAGGCATGCAAGCATTAGCTCTTTTGGATGAATCTCATCCATAGGTTAATTTCATTTTTCTTCTTCTTGAGGTCCTATTCATCAATCTTATTTTTTGGCCACTACCTTGAGGGGGCATCATGTACATTTCCAAACATATTTTGGGGCTTCCTTGTGGACTCATTTTTAGTAAATTTAACAAGATTCAAAAAAATATGAACACATAATTCTTCAATCATTATCAAGTTTCTTCTTAAGAACTTTTTCATTCTTTGAAAAGATGTTATTGTGCCTAATGTCTCTCAATGCCTTTTTAGATAAAGAAAAAATGAAGACACTTGAAATCAAACACTTGGTGTCAATTTTAATTATGTCTTATATTAACACTCTCAACCTTATGACTATTCCTCTAATTATTGATTAATCCCACTTAATCAAGCCTAATTATTCCTATTTTCCTAAAGTCAAAATTAAAATTTTTCCTCACCTAAGGTGGCATCATGATAATAAGTGTGCAAGTAAGATCTCTTAAAAGCTCTTACACCCCTCTCACACACACAAAAGAGTCATGATTTGAATCTCTTACATTTATATGACATACTCCACCCCTTTTCTTCCACACTCCATCTTTCTCATTTTTGAATATAGACTAATCTAGGCCCCTTAATCCTCATTTCAAGATGGATGATCCAAAATGTTTTACCAAATTAAAGCATATACTTATATAATATGAAATATTAAATATATATTTTTATTTACATCAATTTTTTTTAATAAATATATAAGAAAATAATTAAATATTAATTTTCTTTATATAAATTAATATGTAAAATCATATAATTGTTACAAAGTAACATCTAATAAAAGAAAAAAATCTTAATATCATATAATCTTTTAAATTTTTAAGATTTTTCATCTATTAAAAGTAGTTCAAATTTTTTCCGAAAGATAATTAGAAAAAAGAAAATAAATTTACCAATTTATCAAGACATGACAACACAATGAATATCATATGGTTTGAATTAGGTCTGCAATCCTACATTACATATTTTCACAAACAAAAACATTTAATTTAATATTTTATATTATAAGAATCCAACTTTTCTAAAAACAATACAATATTATATAGATAATTACCATTAAAACATATAGTATACAGATTTTTCTCAATTAAAAACTCACTTTTTAAGATCTCTTAGATCTATACTTCACAAATCTGAACAAATAAACAAAGAGTTAATAAATATAAGCCCTCATCATATAAATTGACAAGTAAAATTATATAATTATTTAAATATATATATATATACATATATATATATATATATATATATACATACATACATACATACATACATACATACATACATACATACATACATATACATACATACATACATACATACATATATATATATATATATATATATATACATACATACATACATATATATATATATATATATATATATATATATATATATATATATATATATATATACATACATATATACATACATACATACATACATACATACATATATATATATACATACATATATATATATATATATACATACATACATACATATATATATATATACATATATATATATATATATATATATATATATATATATATATATATATATATATATATAAACTAATAATTTCTAGCATTTTCTATATTTTTGTATTTTAAAATATTTAAAATACATAAATAAAAAATATATCATATGTTGAAAATTAATCTAAAAAATACATCAATATCCTTGTATCTCAAAAAGAGCAAAGATGGTGTAGAAAATAACTTTACCAACAAACTAGATATTTTTCAAGTGTATACATCAAAACAAAAAAAAATATATTTTTATGTACAAAAATTAAACAAAACCAAAACCAACTTAAAATATATTTGAAGCTATTATTGTCTATTAAAAATTTAATCTTAAAAAAACTATCAAATTAATATTTAACACATCATAATAAATATGCAAAGAATCAATTAAATATGAAACCTTCTCATATAAATTGATTAAGTAAAATCATATAATTATTTTATATTTAGTGGAATAAACAAATAAAATATAATTTGAAAGGTTTCCCATATCATTTTAATAAAAAATATTCAAAACTAACCAAAAAAAAAAAAAAAAAAAAAAACATAAAAAAATACACCACCATTCTTTTATTATTTAAAGAGCTTTGCATTCTTAAAAATTGTTGTTCCTAGACATGATATTTCATATTTACTAATGTATCATTGACACTTATTCATCAAATCAAAACATTATTGACATTTATTTATGAAATAAAGCCTTATATCTATATGATAATGAAAATAATAAATATATAGTAATAAAAAACTTTCATTGTCAATATACTTTCCAAAACAAACCCCAACCACTAATGATATACAAACAACACAAAGCCATTTCATTATAAGTTACGTCTATTGGTATTATTATAACAAATAATAAAAACACACTATTGTCTTTTTATGTAAATATATAATAGAAATAGAAGGTAAATAATAAGTAGTTTGTTATAATTGATCTAGGTTCTATTTTTATTAGGTCTATTAGATACTTTTAATAGATAGTCATAGCAATACTTTGAGGTAGGGGTTACATTTATCTACGTGAATCAAATAGAACACACTCCGGATATTATGGACCTAGACTCTTCTCTATATCCCATTTCAAGAGGTGCTCATTAAATTCAAACATCTAAAAGATGTAAAATTTCTATGACTTCAAATAACGATATAATAATGAATGCTTTTGTTTCGAATAACTCAAGATTAAATCCTACCAATCATTAAAATACTTACAATAAAAAACATAAAATTAATAAAATAATAAAATAAAAATACTAAAACTAAAATATCATTTATTTCTCAAATTAAATAAATTCTGCTTATCCGACAATTAAATATATCAAAAACAATTAAAAGTAAATAACTACATTAAACAGAAAGTTATTCCATTTCCAAATATAGAACTCTAAATAGCGTGAAGAAGAGTTCGCTGTTCTTATCAATTATACAATTACACGCATTATTTTTTGAATTATAGATGGGAAGCATGCATACAAGCAGGCAGGCAGGCACGCAGATGGGAGTAAGTGCCGAACATGTTCAAACACCTCAAAGAACGATGTTGATTTAAAATATTGTGTTTATGGGTAGCGTCTTGCAACCAACAAAAATAAATAAATGGTACGATAAATTATAACACCACATGTCTGTTAGCGCATCTGGCGAACAGCCTGCTTGACAACGACTCCAGTCTTGAGGCTAAAACCCCTGCTTATCACATAAGAAACCAGACAAATAATAATTGATAGTCAAAGCATTTATAACAAGGCACCACTGGCTGCAGAGATGCTTTCCAAATAAAGAAATCGTATGCCCCTTAATTGACGCTGCAAACTGGAACTACACTAATTAAAATTGCCCGCAAACTGGACAACTGAAGAATTTTAAGCCCAAACTATTGAAGATCTAAATTAGAGACGAGACCAGTGATTCTCCAAACGTTTTTTCTGTTCCCATCAATTATGTTGCTAACAATGGATGGAACAGACGATTTTATAGGCCTCAAAATCATATAATACCTGAACATTCCCAAATCTTTCCCCACCATTGAATTGTTTGATTCTTGTCTCGGAATATAAGGTTTTATATTCTTTATCATCAAAAGCTTTCCTAAAGAAAAACGTAATCGATATTTTCTCATTTCCCAGAGAAACATAGACAGCCTCGGGCAAGGCATGGTGTTCACAACTTTTTTTAAGGAGGCACATGAAATACAGATATTACCATTTTATTTTTCAATCAGCACTGATATCGCACATTTAATTTTGAACTGAATATTGGAGCTAACTGTCCATCCTAATACCTATGATGTTTTCCTGATTGGAAAAAGTTTTTTTTTTCTCATATTTAGCTCATAATTATATTGATCAAGAGGCCATTAATGTGGATCTTTCCATTCTAGAAAACCAGCACTCTCGTCTTTTGATCATTCCTCGACTTCCAGGAAGCCTACTCGATCAAGTCCTACAGAAAACACGGGCAGTATTGATCCACTTCCTGTAAATAATTAGTAGGTTAACGTAGGTAGGTCACCTTGGTTCCATTCCATACTATCCATGTCTAATAATCTCGAATTAGGGAAGATTCATAAAACATATACATTTCCAAATTATCGAAGCTATGTCAGTATAATTACAAATTTAGACAATTCCATGATGATATCCTGTCATGGGTTTTATTCAGATCAAGTTTGAGATTCAAAGAAGTAGACTTCGATCTTCAGACATGATGGAAGATATCTTGGACCACTATGACTTAGTCGAGAAAATCCACCTTGCTCTTTGTTGACGATTTTGAAGAGATGTTTAATCCTATTTAAAATGATATTGTAGAGAAAAACCATGTGAAATCTTTCTATAATTCTGGCATCCATAGATTTACGAACTAATATTTCCCTTTCAACCTTTGATTCTTCAAAAAATTCTGGTAGAACACCCTATATGGAATCCATCTGCTCTTGGGGACTTATCCTTCAAATTAAAGGGAGATAACCCTTAAAAGTCCCTCCATTGATATGAGAGGTAATAGATTTTTTTATTTTTTCCTACTTTTTGGTGGTTATGAATGAAACAAATGCTTCATAGCATGGAAAAACGTGGTCCTTTCCTGTTGATTTCTGTCCTAAGTTACTGATAATGAGCGAATATAATTTCTTATAACCAATCAAGCTCTATTTCTTCGATTACATTTTTACTTTTGATTGAATAAATCCAATACAAATTTCATATTAAGGTGAAAGCAACGTTCCTGTTACCTTGTTTCAACCACTCTATTCTAGATCTTTGTTGTCACATAATTTCCTCATATTCCTCGAGATTGCACATCTACACTTGTATTTTGGCGATGCTCTTTGCGATTTTCCTACGTAGTTTTATTTTCGACTATTTTCTTAGTTACCTCTTTTTCTGTCTTCCAACTGATTTATTTCAAAAGAAAATATATCCAAAATACAGGAGTTTAGATTGAAAATATTCCATTGCACTTACAGTCCATATGTTAATAGAGACTCCAAAGACATCATTCCTTAATAAGTGCATCAAGATTATTCTCCGAGTTGCAAATTTTCAAAGCGAAAGTAAGGCCTCATCATTTTATCTTTAAATATAAATTTCGATGAAGAACTGTTTCTAGAATAAACAGAGATATAAGATAATCACCCCACCTTTCAACTACAAAGGCTATACCTTTCCTCCTCTTTTTTCTTCCCCCATGCATATAGATCCTCGTGCCTGGAATCCTTGATATGGATTCAATACATCATAATCTTGTTTAAATTCATTAAACAATTTCATTTTTAAATGTATATTTATTCAATATTCTAAATCTGTTATATGTTTATTTCTGAAATATGGAGAAAAATGTTGATATTTTATATAATTCAGAGATTCTATGTAAAGCCTTAAGATATATAATTTTTTAAAAATCATTAATTAGATGTTAAAATCAATTCATCCTATATTTTTGGATAAAGCGTATGATGAAGTCTTGAAATCTCCACCAAATATCCAGAGATCCACACTGATATATAGGACAATTAAATCTCGACAATAGCTTGGTGATTGTACATATATTTACAGGTCCATAAACAACCATATCATTAGTCCAGTGAGACATCCTATAACCCTAGCAATGGGGAAAGTACGTTTCATTGTATCCCATATAAGAAAACCAAGCCCACCTACCAAGTGAACAGCATTATATGAAATACGTTATAAATCTAATATTCTATGATTCAGGTATTAATGTATTTCCTCCATGGTGCTCTTGGTTTCTTGTAAGAAGAAAACAGATCGGAATCCGTTAACAACATCTTAGGTTTTTTTGTTTGTTTTTCATTTCATTTTAAGAGTATGGTTGACGCATCCTATTATTGCTGCCTTTGGCTGTAGAATTAGTTCTTCTTCGCAGAGGACTTTCTGATCACTTAGCATGTATTGTAAAATTTACACGAAGCGGTGCTCCACAAGATATTACCAATTTTATTAAGTGTATCCTCTCTCAAGTGTTCGATTGGAAAAGAACATAGCTTCACCCAAAGTGATAATATACGTGAGTCTCTCTTCTTAAAGATTTTAAAACCCTAAACACAAGGGTGCAAATAAAGCCTACATTTTCCATACAACTGTCAGCCTCCCTGGAATACCTTCTCCAGGTGAGCTATTCTAGAGAAACAAAACATAAAATAGTCATTTTACAGAAAAGAAATTTGATAATTTCCTTCACATAGATTTAGGGTTTTCGGAAGCAGGTTACAATGAGAATCATCGGATAGACTGGCTTCCTTAGAACATTCTCCGGAATCTTAAACGAAATATTCTTTCCTTTCCGAAAGTGCTAAATATGCAAGTTCTTTAATAACGTCTTCCTAAAACATCATTTAAAGAGAGAGGTTGCTCAGGCCGTTAAGGCCTAACAGAAAAGCAATTATTGGATGAGAAATAGGCCGTGGCGAATGTCTATCTTACAGCAGAGAAGACAGGGCAGCAAGTCAGCAGACGGATAGACCACCTCTATTTTCTGTCTGTGTTCTAGCTTCCTCATCGAACATTCTTATACTTAATTGTTAACATTTATTACTTGCAATATAAGTATTCGTTTCTAATTTTATTCCGAACCAGCCTTTGATTTCAATTCCTAGCCCCACATATACCTATATTTGGTTATAGGTAGCTCTCAAATTCAAACTGATAATTTTTGAACTTTTAGTCGCGGAATAGAAAATAAGTCCACCCAACTCTTTCCAGAGATGTCATTCCAGATTGATTTGCTAACTAGGCCAAAACTGTGTACGGCACGAGTCCGGCATTAGAGTACAAGTTAAATTCTTACTTACAAATTTGCATTCTACACAAAAAAACTCTCCTCGAGAGCTTTATTGACACTGGAAATTTTAACTAAAGGTCCACATCTGAAGAAAGCGAGTTTTAATAATTTTGTGCAACTAAACAAAACCGTTAACCAATTATTCCGCTAAATATTTACAAAACGTGCCACTGAAGTACCTGATATTTGAGATTACTAAGCTCACTGCAGAAGATGACTTCCACAGTTGCATGGCTGGACCCTTTGTGCCGATTCAGGTATCAAGCATTCTATCGCAGAAGGTGTTGATGGAGAAGAGACATTGTTATCTTTCGGATCTGACCCTGCAACAAGCTGAGTTGTCCCCACCTTCATGAGGCTACAAGACCTCAGAGTCGGCTCCTTTGCCTCTCTTCCATTTCCGGTAGATTTTCTTTTGCGATTTTCTCCAGATCTACATGTATCGGTCTGGGTTAAATATGTCGCATGTTCTGAGCATCCGCGCTTAGCCTGAGAGCAGGTTGAAACGACATGGCCTGTAGCTAACGAAGTACTGCTCTTTGAAATATTACAGTTACACAAGGAACAGTTTAACTTGGATATATAAGATGGTTGTTGTAGTTCATCTATAGCAGGTTGTGCTTTACTTATAAGCCAATCTAGAACTTTGCTGGGACGATCAAACCCTAATCTGAATTGCAATTCATAAAATTTTACAGCAGTAGAAAGAGATAACCTCACCCTTGTGTCACGAAGACCTTTTGCAGTATTCACTTTACTATGTCTATCTTTGGCTGCAGAAGAACGAACCCGTAATGATTTTGAAGCGCGAGCACATAATATATTCTCACTCATATGAATGTCAACAGCCATCACATTGCATTTTTCAGCTTCCGATTCGGTACTGTTCAAGGCATATTGGTTATCCATAGATTTACCAGAGCATCTTTTTGGCTGCTCCTTCCCGGAAATCTCCTCTATATCATCGCAGCTTCTTAAACTATACTCAGGATCTGACTGCAAATTTGTCAGTGGAGAAAGACTTTTAAAATATGTACAATCTTCGTAGGATTGATACGTTTCTACAGTAGAACATGGAATCGTTTCAACACATACAATATCACTCCAAATTGATGGAGTATATGGCATCTCATCAGCAACAAGAACAGGTGTATCCCACAATCCTCCAACGTTTATCACCATTATATTGTCTGCAAAGAGGATTTAGATTGCAATCAAAATAAAATCCTATTTTAGCTCGGGAGACGAGTACGACAGGCATTCCAAGGGAAAATCCTAATTTCAGGAAGACACCAAATAGGAAAGGAGAAGCTCTGTACAATGTTTCCAGAAAACCCTAATTAAAGTCGCCTTAAAAAAGGGTACATACCTGGTTATAGTTTTTCTACAACAATAGACTTTTAGATAGACTTTTTCACCCTGATTGACACCTCTCTCCACTTTCAAACTTAATTATTTCTACATATAGCACCAGATCAATATTACGCAGAATAGATGGCTTTATATCCCTCATCCATGGACCCAAATTTCTCAGCTTACTTTAACAAGCATAATATGGATCCAGATATCTGGTTTGGGCTGTGGAAAGGAGCGAATCAAACCCTAGATAAATAGGAACGTGAGATTGGCTCGTAAAATACAGTACAGTCAACTGTTCAATCTTCCACCCATAGTTGTAGACATGAACCTAAACCTAGAGATCGTACAAAATATGTAGAAAGATCGATTTGAAAGAAAGCATAATACGCAATAATAAAGACATGACTGAGCTCCACTGTTGTTGGTAATCCAGGAACATCACATTGTTGTACGTAAAATCGCTTATTACGCTTCACAATCAGATTCTCCAACCGTTAAAATTTCTCTTATACCTAGGGGGTTTCTTTTAAATAAGTTCTGCTGCGTTAACTTTAGATGCGATCGGTTATTGTGGCCAACATTCTCCATGATTAACTGATAGAATTCTTCCAGAGAAAGGGATAATCCAGCCCTAACAGGGCTAAGCTACGAATATTTCTCATGAATTGTTATATATAAAAGCACGATTTTCATGAACACGCGTGCCGATGATTAGTTTTAGGGCTAAGGGGACAAAATCCCATACCCCGTTTCCACTGATTATTCAGTCGTGTAGTCTTATAAGTACATCAACCGTAAATTAACCAAGATTAAGGTTAGTGGCCGAGGCAGAAGTCGCTTTCATCTCACTATGTTGGCAGGTTTACGCACTAGTGGCTTTTGATTTCCGTGTATCGCTCCCCTTTTCCTAGTACCTACAGGCTACGGATGTATATGCGTAGAAGTCGAAGCATCCTTGCCATCTACGACAATGACTTTGAGGGGATGCTGCTTCCAACAAAGGTATTTGGTTGTCTAACAGAGTTTTTCTTTTAACCTACAAAATCCCTGGATTTTGATTTTCCCTGAGCATGTTGAAAAAAGTTGAAGCGCCGTCAACTAGCTTTATTATTTGTTACTTGTGTGAACGAATCTTTGCTGATACAGATATTGACCAAAATCTTATAGGTTTTCTTGCGCCATTATTCTGTTGGTCACATGGTGATGCTAACTTCAGGTTTGAAATATTAAGAAACGTAACTTCAACCTTCACTCAGATTTTTTATACACCATTTAAAATGTGTAACATGTTAAATTTATGGTAACGTATTCAACCTTCACTCAGATTTATACATGATATTCTGAAGTGTTCTATCTACTGAAGTGTTCTAATAGTTGATAGAACTTGGGTATAACCTATTGATTATGAAGGTTTATCTTTTAGATGCTGCAGGTGTTTTCTTACCAGTTATTTGATCAATGATTGTTTAAGTATCAAGCAGAAAAAATAAACTCATGGTGGAAGGATGTGACCCTACAACATATAATAGTTGAAGCTACTGCAGAGAGTGAGGATGAAAGTGAAAATCCGAATACGGTCCTAGAAACACTCATGGAAAAATCCCATGTGAGGAGGCCAAGGTCAAGTTTTTTGAAAAACTCAGTGATAGGTTGTTGGCTAAGTGTCATTTCAACTCATTCTAGAAGGTGAAGGTTCATTAGCCAGGGTTCCACTCTTGAATAGAACTTCATGGGATGTTGTTGAACTCTCCATTCTTATTTTATGACTGAGGGGAAGGAGGGGAATGGACTGTGGTGAGTAGTAAAGGTAAAGATAAAGGTAAAGAGTGTGAGAAAGATAAGGAGTGTGAATCGTTGAATATGACCCTCATAGCACGAAAGGGAATTGACAATGGAGAGTCATAATTGCTTTCACTATCTCATGGTGATTGTTATTTTTTGTTGTTTTTATTGTGTTGGATTTCTTTTGAGTTTTTGCATGCGATATTGTTCTATCTAACCATACATATTTAATCAGTATTAAGATTTGATCATTATTCTATTGGAAGAGGAGATTCTTTGAGTATTCATTGTATATCTTTCTCTCCATTATAAAAGGACAAAACCCCTTTCAAAAAAATTATGTTTATTAATATAGAAAAATTAAACTATGAATCAAAATCCTTCAATATTAAGATAATTCAAAGGATACAAAAGTTTTAATATTATATGTTAAATATAACTAAAGCTAATTTGATTATTTAATTTTAAAAAATCACTTTTTTTAAATATAAAAAATTGAACATTTTGATAATATAAATATTTTAATAATAAACATTTTAAATAAAATTCAAACTACAAAAATATAAAATTCTTAAACCTTTGTATTTTATCATATATTTATTTAAAGAGTATAAAAATATTAAATTAAAACCCACATTCTAGTAACCTTTAAAGATATATAAAACTTTATAAATTATTATGACCTCGGTTTGATTTCTCCCAAGTGTCATCCTACTCTAAAATTGATAATAATATTACCATAAGGCCATAATTCCTCTCCAGGCCAAGATTTATCAAACGCAAACTCCTCCCCAAGAGGATATCGATCATCAGCAAGATCAAAAGGAAAACATTGACGTTTCTCCTAAAATTAAAAATTCTATAGCAAAACACGCTCATTATATAGCAAAAGAAGTGAAAACATCTAACAATCTTCTTAGCGATGGGATTTTTTTTCTCAAACTTTGGTGCTCAAGTCATAACTACAACATGACTTCCCATATATTTAACACATCAATTTCCCATCAATTTAAATTTCCATGACGTGTCACAACCACCAACTTGCCTTATAAAGGCTAACACTCAACAAAATAAAAACCCTTAAATAAAATATAACCTAACTTTCATGTAAGTTTTGAACCGAATGCTCCGACTGAAAAAATAAACCAATTGCTAAATAATGTAAATGAAAACTCAAGTCATGCAAATCGAAAATGACCTCAATTAAAAAAAATATTCCGCATCATTTTATTAAAAAAATAAAAATAAAAAACTTCAAACATTAAGAACATAGTCTTTATTTTCATAAATAATAGTTATGATATATTTATCTTGATTTTAGTTTTAATCAAAATAAATATTAAATTAGTTAAATTTATATAGATATAAATGCATATAATTAAAAGTCTAGACTAAATAACTATAAATGACAAAGAGGTAAAGAAAGATTATACATGGTTACTATTTTCAAAATTTAATTGTAGATAAATTATGTAATTTTTTTTTAAATAAAAAAATTGTATAATATATTAAAATAGATTTATTCATTGTAACATACTCAATCTTGTGTCATTCCAGTTAAAACATACTCATACAATTCAATTGTGACTGTGTAACTATCCTCAAATTTGTCTCACTATAAATAGGTTTTTAGTTATAAGTTTTTTTGCTCTAGTTTTTATATCACCTATGTGTTGTTAAATTCTTTCTTTGCCTTTACCTTTATTTCAAATATAAGTTGGCTAGAATGGCTATAATGTTAAGATCTCTTTGTTGATCTAGTTTAGTACTCCAAAATAAAAATATTAGATATGGAGTCAAGAAACTTCCAAGGCAACATAAAAATTTACATATGTGTACAAATGAAATCAAACATCCACATGTTTTTAAGTATGTGGATGAAATAACTTTAGTGAGTATTTTTAAGAATTTTTATATATAGAAGTGATGATGTATCTACATGCAATATGATACCCTATTTTAGTATAAAGTAAAGGTCGAGAGACCTAGATAAATGATAATATTACAAGTCTATGAGATTCAATGAAGATCAACTTAAATTATGCTTATATTTAAACTTAACTTTGGATGTGACTTGGCTCTTAACATTTGGAAATGTTTGATGTTTCCTTCTAAATAAATCAAATGGCTTGGTTAAAACTATTTTATGTAGGCTAATATAAAATAACTTATGCATGTTATCTGAATATGGTAATGTATAAAGGAATATTAAAGGAAAATGATTCACGAAACAAGATGATGGATGCACAAAACTAAAAGGGGGAAAAATGGGGATGTATTATTTTTTTCCAAATAAACCCATATAGTGCACAAGTTTGACTTAAGAATGATTCTAACTCTTTATTCTAGGTAAGACTATGTAATAAGTGAGAAATAATCTTGATGCTTTAATAAATAATTTTTTTTTATAAGTTTTGAGGTTATTTTAGGTTTAATGACACAAATATATACCTATTATGGGGCCAAATTAGTCTTGGAAATAAGTTCAAATGTATAATTTTTTTAAATAAGGTGAATTAAGGATAATAAATTAGGAATAAAGGTCATGTGCATAATTTAAGTTTATACATAATGCCTCCAATTAAATGAGCTTAAGTGAATGAAACACATGCATGTGTGTGAAAATAAATTTAAATAATTAAAACACACAGTTTAACTTACCTAGAAAGGGATGAAGGGTTTTTTTATACACACTCAATTTATGATTCCATCAAAACCATATAGTTAATCTACATAAAATAAATGTCAAATTATATGGGTATTAAAATACCCATGATATGTTTTTGTTTTTGTTTTTGTTTTTTAATTTTTTTTTTTTTTTTTACATCTTTATTTTTAATGTGAAAATAGACGATATGAAAGAATACACCTAAATGTTATCATCCCAAATGTTGTAATAATAATGATTTTCATAGGTATTGAAACATATCTAACACTTCTTTGAGAACTTTAATAAATTCAATCCACTTTTGGATCAAAGAAGTTGATTATTTTTCAACTTTTTCATTTTTCCATCTTGATAATTTTTTGCTTTAGAAATGAAGAACTTATGATGAAATAAATCATCTCAAAATAAAATATTAAGTACTTGATATGTTAGGAAAAATAAATTTATTGAAGCATGTTACAAGATCCTAAAAACATATGAATTTCATTCTTGTCATCATTGTAAAAAAATACATAAGTCATAGGTTAGGAAAAATAAATTAGCTAAAAACATATGATAGTCCTTGAAACATATCTGATTTAATATTTCCATACTTGTAGTGTTTTGAAATGTTTGCATATTTTGAATTTAAAATTTGAATATAGTTATGCCACATAAAGTCATGTAAAATATAATATAGAAAATGAAATATAATATAATATAAAAGACAATGTTGTTTGGTATGATTCTCCCTTTGGAAAATAAAATTAGAATCAATCATTATGTCCCCAATTTTCAAAAACAATTTTTTAATTGGGCTAAGTAAAATAATGAGAACACAAAAAAGTAACATGCCCACACAAATGCATGGTCAAAACCATATATATGTAGGTATCATACAAGTATTATAGAACATGCATGATATACATTGTGGATTTAATTATAGTAAAGTAATATAATTCATTAAAGTTAGGATCACATGATGTTAATGACCATACTCAATTTAGTGATACAACATGCCACACAACTTGATTCACTTAGGACATGAAACCAAGATGATATTATATGAACAAAGATGCACAAATAAGAAAAAAATGCATATAAAAGTAGACACACAATCCAAAAAAGTCAATGTATATGTTTACTAATCACAATATATAATATCCATGTGAAAAGAGATACATATACTAGTAGAAGATGTAGTAATCAATATAATCTATCTCAATATGATAAAGTACAAGTAAGGATGAATATCATTGTACAATAATCCATTGAAATGGAAATCTGCATAGGTTGGGATATGTTGTCTAATAAAAATTCCCTCCGAGATGTAAAATATAGTATTATGTAACACATGAATCTACATAGCACTCATAAAATACTATACAATGAGAGACATATTTTTAATCCTTGGATAATGAAATCCTCTAGCATAGTTAGGATTAAGATAAACCCACCTTTGAACTGGTGTGGAATCCAACCCAAATATATCAGGACATCTGTGTCTCCCCCTAGCTTATAAAAGATAAAAAAGGTGAAGCTCACTAGGAAGAAAAAAAACCCATCCAAACAAAATTAGCGAAAGCAAAAAGAGTAACAACTAAATTTGACTAGTGTAGGAACTAACCGATTTTAGTTGGACCAGAAAATAGCCTAGACTTGTGGATAAAGAGGCTTAGGTCTCCTACCAAAGAGGCAACAACCCCATTACCATGAGAGAAAAAACCAATAATATAGCCACCCAATCAGCCTTATGAGGGAAAATAACCTTTGAAGTCCCCTAAGGACCCAAACAAAATAAAATCAACAAAATAATTGTGTTAATATATAGTTCAAAGGGGTCCCCAACAGACGGTAGTTTTATTTTGACTGGATCAAGAACCAAAATTTTAAAATAAAAATAACCATCCTAAAAAATATCTTTGTATCCCTAGGGGAGTTTGTAACAATGATATACTAGCCATCTTAGGCACAATGGGAGGCCCAGGTCTCCCATATGGAATCTAAGGGGGTTCTAGATAAATTATAGGGGAAATACCATAAGGAAGTTGATACAAAAAAAATAGGCCAACCTTTTGAAGGCCATAACTTTTGACTGGTACTCCATTTGAGCTCTTCAACATGCCAAAATGATCATATTGAAAAGTTTGATTTTGACCTAAATTAATCTATCCTCTTATATTTGATTTTGATATATTTTGAAGGCAAAATGTGATCATTTAAGGGTCTGAAATTAACATTTAATTAATTTTTTAATAATTTTTTATTTTTAAAAATTATATAATTTTAGAACTGGAAGTCAACTTCTATTAAATTTCTTTCCATAGGATAATTTTAGTATTCAGATTATTTTGAGAATTTTTTAGAGCTTTGCACACTTGCATGTGAAACTTACTATAAATAGTGGTTGCTAAAAATATAACTTTTTTTAGATTTTAGTTTTTTTTTTTAAATTTTGCATGTAGACCCTAATTTCCATGTTTAGGTTTATTTAAGCATGGTTTGAGTTTGTAATTATTTCAAGCAATCAATATGAATCAATTCTGAGTATTTTTTCAAGATCTTGACCTATTGGTAATTTTATTATTGTTGATAGTTTTTGGGTTCATTATCTGGTATCAAAGCAAGTTTGAATCTCAGAGAAGAGAAGAATGGTGAGAGAATGAGGAGGTATGGCACAGATGAACTAGAATATACAAAAGCTATAAAGATAAGTTTAATAATTAACAAAATTTATCACCAATCAGCAAAGAAGACAAGGTGGTGATGAGGAAGACACAAATCATGATGAAGAAATTCTTTAAGAAGAAGAACAATAAGAGCAACCACCATTGATGGAAGAATGGATGGTTCAAGATTTAGAAGGAAGAAATGAGGGAATAAAGGTTGATGTTCTAGATTATGGAGGTAATTTAAAACTAGAAGAGTTGATAGATTGGATGAATAGCCTAGAGAAGTTCTTCAAGTGGAAGACTATGAGAGAAGACAAGAAGGTAAAGTTTGCATGCACAAAATTGAAAGGTCATGTAATGATTTACTGGGATCACCTACAGAAAGAGAGATAAATAAAAGGTAAAGAGAATATTAATTTGTGGAAAAAGATGGAAAAGAAGTTGATGAAGAAATTTCTTCCTATGGATTATGCATAAACCCTATAGAGAAGATTTCAGAATTTGAGGTAAAAAGTTCATAATATGCAAGAGTATACAAATAAATTTTATAAGCTTTCCATACGAGTGAAGCATAATGAAATAGAAGAGCAGATGGCTACAACGTATGTAAATGGTTTGAAAATCTCTATTCAAGATGAATTAAGCATACATAAAATACTTAACATGGAGGAGGCTTATCAATTAGCTTTGAATGCAAAAGAAAAACAAAATAGATAGATTTTTAGAAGGACATCTATTGGTCCAAAAAGAGGTAGATCCCCTCCAATAATGAGATGAGGTGGGTTTAATACCACCAGAGGTGGCTTTAATTTGAATAAAGTTGAATCATCATGTGATGTAGAAAGGCAGGATGATAATAGGCAAGGGTTTCAATACCAATAAGGAGGAAGAGGATTTTAGAGAGCACAAGCTTATGGGGATGTTAGAGGAGGGTTTTTTTTCAACATAGATCTTATGTATTTTATAGATGTGCATAAGCAGGGCATAGAGCATTTGACTGTCCAATATCAAGATCAAGAAAGGAGGCAAGAAGATTGCCCAAGAGTAAATCTAGTTGAGGCTGAGATAAAAGTGCAAAATATTGAAGTTACACCAATAGATGTTGGAGAGAATATCATGATGAGAAGAACCATGATCACTCCAAGGAAGGAACAAGTGTAGAATAAAATAAGGTGTGGATACATGGCTGTGATCAAATATTTTTTGAACAAGATGTAGTTCAAGTGGAAATGTATGCAAAGTAATTATAAATGGTGGTAGTTGTGAAAATATGGCTTTTAAATAAATAATTGAGAAATTAAATCTACAATGTGAAAATAATCCTAACCCTTATCATATTTCATGGTTTAAGAAAAGGAATGAGATTACAGTAGATAAAAGGTGCTTAATCAAGTTTTCTATAGGAAAAACTTATAATGATGAAATATGGTGTGATGATATTTCGATGGATGTATGTCATGTGCTATTGGGGAGACTATGGTAATTTGATAGGAAAGTAGTTCATGACATAGAAAAGAACACCTATTTTTTTTGAAAAGGTGGTAAAAATGTAGTTTTGTTACCTCTTAAAGAGGAAGAGAAGACATAAAACATGCTCTCTACTAAATAATTTATCAAAAATATGAAGGTAGAAGGTTATTTTTATGCACTAGTAGTAAAGAATGAAGAAACAAAAATGGTGCCCATATCAATAAAAGAAATAAGAGTGTTGAAATAATATGTAGATATTATGCCTAATGAGTTACCAAATGGTTTACCACTGAAGAGAGATATTTAACATCACATTGATTTGATTCCAGGATCAATCAAGTAGCTTATAGGATAAGTCCAATAGAACATTCAATCCAATAGAACATGTAAAATTAAATAAATGGGTTACTGAATTGCTAAGGAAGAAGGTGATAAGAGAGAGTATGAGTCCATGGGTAACACTAGCATTGCTAACTCCAAAGAAAGATGGAGGATGGAGAATGTGTGTGGATAGTAGAGCAATTAATAAACTTATAACAAAGTATAGGTTTCCTATACCTTATTTAGATGATATGATGGATGTGCTTGTAGGATTAAAATATTTTACCAAGATTGATCTAAGGAGTGGTTATTATCAGATTCCAATTCATGAAAGAGATGAGTGAAAAATTGCTTTTAGGATTAGGGATGGCTTATATGAGTGGATAGTGATACCGTTTGGAATATCTAATGCACCTAACACATTTATGAGGGTGATGAATATAATGCTACAAGAATATATTGGTAAGTTTGTGGTTATTTATTATGATGATGTTTTTATATTAAGTAAGACTAAAGAAGAACAATTACAAGATTTGAGAATGGTAATGGATTTGTTAAGAAAGTAGAAGTTATATGCAAATTTGAAGAAGTGCATTTTTATGTAGAATAGTTTAGTATTTTTAGGATTTGTAGTTTCAGTAGATGGTGTGAAAATGGATCAAGAAAATATAAAGGCAATCATTGAGTGGCTTATTCCAAAAAGCATTACTAAGGTAAGAAGTTTCCATGGTTTAGCAACTTTTCACATAAAGTTTATTAAAAAATTTAGTACTATTGTTGCACCAATAATAGATTGCATGAGAGGGAAAGAGTTTGCATGGACTAGAGTAGCCACTGAAAGCTTTAAAATTTCAAAGAAGAAGATTATAGAAAGACCAATTTTAGCATTATTAGATTTTAATAAAGTGTTTGAGGTTGATTGTGATACTTCATTTGTGGGAATTGGCATTGTGTTGAGTCAAGAAGGAAATCTAATAGCATATTTTAGTGAGAAATTAAATAAGGTAAGAACAAAGTATTCTACATATGATGCTGAAATTTATGTAATTGTACAAGCATTAAGACATTGGAGGCATTATCTAGTGCCTGAGGAGTTTATAATATTTACAGATCATGAGGCTTTGAAGTATGTGAATACATAAAAGAAGTTAAATTTTAATCATGCAAAGTGGGTTTCCTTCTTGCAAGGATATAGTTTTGTGTTGAATCATAAATCAAGAAAACAAAATTAGGTAGCTGATGCATTGAGTAGGAGGGTAGCGTTATTAACTACTACGGTGAGTGAAGTAGTTGGATTTGAAGCTATTAAAGAGTTATATGATACTGATATATATTTTTGCAAGATAGTTGAATAGTGCAAAAATCCATTAATAGGTAGGACATATGATATTCATCATGAGTATCTTATACATGAAAGTTATCACTTCAAAATAAAATAATTATGCATTCCATTTGGGTCTCTATGAGATAATATAATAAGAGAATTACATAATGGCGGTTTAGCTAGACATTTTGGTAAGATGAAGACAATGGCTTTGGTGGAGGAAAAGTATTTTTGGCCAAAACTGAAGAGAGATGTGACAAGGTATGTTTTAAAGTGTAGAATATGTTAGGTGGCTAAAGGACATACACAAAATACTAGACTTTACATGCCATTACTGGTTCCAAGAGGACCATGGATAGATTTGAGTATGGACTTTGTGTTAGGATTGCCAAACACATAGAGAGGTAACGATTCAATTTTTTTTATTGTGGACAGATTTTTTAAAATTGTTCATTTCCTTACATGTAAGAAAACCAATGATGCCACTAGAGTTGCATAATTATTTTTTATAGATATTGTAAAATTACATTGTGTTCCAAAAACTATTACTTCAAATAGGAACACAAAATTTCTAAGTCATTTTTGCAGGACTTTGTGAAAGAATATGGGTACTAAGTTACAATTCAGTAATGCATATCACCCACAAATAGATGGATAGAAAAAAGTTATGAATAAGAGCTTGGGAAATTTATTGAGATGCATAGTGGGAGAGAAGCCAAAGCAATGGGACATGGCTTTACCACAAGTCGAGTTTGCATATAAAATTTTAGTGAATGGATCAATAGGAAAGTCACTTTTTTATATTATTTATATGAGAAATCCTATGGGTATTTTAGATTTAGCACAATTGGTAATTGCACATCAAATTAATGATGATGTAGAAGCATTTACAGAGCATATGCAATAGTTGCAAGGAGTAAGAATAAAGTTACATGAAAGTAATGAGAAATATAAAGAAACAATGGATGCCAGAAGAAGATCCAAGGTATTTGAAGAAGAAGAGTTGGTAATGGTTTACTTGAGAAAAGAGAGATTTCTAAAAGGTGCATACAATAATTTGAAGTACAAGAAAATTGGACCATGCAGAATTGTGAAAAAAATCAATCATAATGCCTATGAGGTAAGTTTACTACATAATTTTGATATATCTCTAGTATTTAATGTTTTAGATTTATATGAATTCCATGGAGAAGATAGTGAAGATGATGAAGATAAAGAATTAAATTGGGAGTAGCAGGTTCCAAAGAAGAAGAAAGAAAAAATAGTGCAAGTTTTGGATATGAAGATAGTAAGCATAAGGCAAGGGAATTATAATAGGTATTTGGTGTAGTGGAAAGGATTTCAGCAAGAAGACAACACTTGGATGATAGAATAGGAGTTGAACAAGATTGATAAATACAAATGAAAATAGTATAATTTGGCCAACTCTCCAGAGTTGAATTGTTTTCAACTAGAGAAGAATGATGTAGAAAAAATAGGCCAACATTCCAGAGGCCATAACTTTGGACTTGTAACTCCGTTTGAGCTCTTCCACATGCCAAAATGACTGTATCAAAAATTTCAATTTTAACCTAAACCTCTATATCCTCTTATATTTGATTTAGATTTTTTTTAGAGGTCAAACAGATCATCTAAGGGTCTGAAATTAATGTTTAATGATTTTTTAAAGAATTTTCTATTTTTAGAAATTATATATTTTTAGAACCAAAAGTCAATTTCTATTGAATTTCATTCTATAGGCTAATTGTAGTATTTAGGTTATTTCAAAAAAAAATTAGAGCCACACATGCTTTCATGTTAAACTTACTATAAATAGCGACTGCTAAAAATATACATTTTTTTTTAGATTTTAGTTTTTTTTGGATTTTACATGTAGACTCTATTTTTTGAGTTTAGGCTTATTTAGGCATGGTTTGGGTTTGTAATTATTTCAATAAATCAATATAAATCAATTCTAAGTATTGTTTCAAGATCTTGGCCTATTGGTAATTTTATTGTTCTTGATAGTTTTTAGTTTCATTAAAAGTCCAGATCATTGGGAACCAGCTTATCAAACAAGACAAAAAGCCTCCCCATGTCATAAAGAAAAAACTAGTGGGGTTTCTAGAGGGGTCCATACCCTAAAAATATTTTTTTTAGAGGACCAAACCTTCCTCTGAATCTATAGATCTGGGTTCCTTTCAAGAGATCGAGTTCTACTAAGACTCCATGAATCCAACTAGAGAAGGATCTTCACTGGGATACACTAAGCATTCTAGAGCAATATTCCAAGAGTAATCCATGAAAATTTTCATTTTTATAAAAATATCTTATTTTACGGTAAATGGTATGATTCTCAGCCTCCATACTACAATTTTCATGGTTCAAAAAGTTAATCTCCATCTAAGGATTACTCTTGATTGATTTAGAATTGGAGTCTAGGGAAAACTTAAAACCCTTCTAAAAAATGACCAGAAAATAACCCTCACCCATGAAAGCTAGAATATAATAGCTTAGATTCAATATCAAGGAGTACCCTTCCGTCTCTAAAGAGGGTTGAATGTTGAAGTTAAAAATATGTCTCTTGTCCATTCTATCAAGGTAAGAAAAATTAGTCATTTTAATCGAATCTCTGAGAACATCATTGAACCTCCTTATCCATCTAAGAGGCCCATCAAACTCATTAAACAACCATAATAAATAAAAATAGGGCCAAATAAAAACATACATTAAGTAAAGAGAATGATTATATATTGAGAAAAAACACCCCAAAAGAAAGCGTAACATAATCTAAGGTCGTGAATAAGAAACAGGGGGACCAACCAACTAGGAATGTAGGGGGAAACTAACCATCTTGGAAAGCAATAAATATATTCCTTCCACGTAACACACACACACACTGCAAGGAGGATTCACATAGAAGGAGCCATGAATCCATCACAAAGTGTCATTTACCTAGTTTGAAACATAGTATCTAAGGTACTTTTAATAGGGGCCATCTTATCAAACTTGAGACAACTCTGTCTTGTAGGCAGAGGAGCATAAGATAATAACAAAGATTAAAAAAATTCTAAGCTTATCATTTAAAAGGAGAGTGATCTCCATGAATAAAATTCTCTAGCATATATATATATATATATATATATATATATATATATATATATTGAAATATTTTTGATGTTTTTAAAATTTTCAAAATTGCCAATGTCTATATCTTTTTGAAAAAAGACCAATGTAATGTCTAAATTGTATAGTTTGAAGTTATATTTATTGAAACATTCTCGACGTTTTTAAAATTTTCAAAATTGCCAATGTCTATATGTTTTATGAAAAAAAACCAATGTAATGTCTCAATTGTACAGTTTGAAGTTAACAATATGTAATATCAATGTGTATAATAAATATATGTGGGTACATTATAGGAATATATATGTCATATTTAAAATTGAGCAGAGTTATTTTGGATTCAATTGGCTAAAAATGTTGTTGTCTAACATTTTGGATGTCAATATTGGATCTATGTGTGAAATTATTACAAGTACATGATTTTCATTGGTTTAACATTCTAGTTTTGAAAGCTAGTACACATTTATAACATGATTTTATACGATAATAAAGGGTCCCAATTTGTTTGGTTTGAATTTTTCATTATAATTTTTATCTACATTTTTAATCTCTTGCTTTTATAAGATGAAATTGTTATGACTTAATTTTTTATAAGCTCTTTTTATATGATTTTGATAAAATCAAAAGTGTTCTAGAGAATGTACGCATGTTTTGTGAATAATTTATACATGTAATTAATTTTGTATACTTTATTCATCGTTCATAATTATTTTAAGTGAAACACATACTGAAGGAATCTCAAGTTATATTGGGTGAATTATCTTGGTACCTTATATTAGGGAATGAAGGTTTCTTCAATAAACATTAGTATGGTAAGCCCATAAAACATATATGATTTGATTTTATCGATATTTACCATAATTAAAAATAATTTTATTTAAAATGTTTAAAATTGTTTTGCTTGTGCCTTCAACTTGATAATTATGTTTTGGGTAGTATAGTGTGAAAAATGTGTGTAAGAACTTTTTTACTGAACCCTTAATTTATTAATGACTATAATTCATAAATATGAATTATTTTTAAGTATAATAATGGGCAGTATGAAAAACCCAAATATGATGTACATCCTAAGGAATTTACACATGCTTTCATCAATCATAGTTTTTAAAGTGATGGCATTAACATATTTGATAAAATAAATGTTGTAATGATAAGTTTATATATTTCAGATGATGTATGGGTTCATATTATATGCCAAATCAAATCCTCAAGGTGAAAATGGGATACAACTTTTGTGATGGTGCAAGCATCAAATTATTATGCCTTTAGAATTTTTATAAAATTTCACATATTGTTGACATTCTTGCTCCACATAAAGTTAATAATATTCCGTTGTAAATAGTCTGTATGAAAATTCTTGTCCACTAAACTGACCACTACACACACTCTCTCTCATTCACTTTTTTACATATTTCAGATGATGTATGGGTTCATATTATATGCCAAATCAAATCCTCAAGGTGAAAATGGGATATAACTTTTGTGATGGTGCAGGCATTAAATTATTATGCCTTTAGAATTTTTATAAAATTTCACATATTTTTAACATTCTTGCTCCACATAAAGCTAATAATATTCCATTGTAAATAGTTTGTATGAAAATTCTTGTCCACTAAACTGACCACTACACTCTCTCTCATTCACTTTTTGTACAATGATATGAGCTTCTTCATGCCAAGGCATTGAAGAAAATGACCTTTATATGACCACTTAAAAATATCATCCCAAGTGATAACGTAATGTGTAGCATCTTTTTTTAATAACTACTTCTAATTAGTAGCAAAATGTTTGGTAAGCATCTCATTAATTAGAGATTTTTAAATGTCCTTGTACCATTCTAGAGTCTTTGATTCGTTATCAATGGACAAAACTTCTAAGGTTAAAATAAACATTTTTTATTACTATAATTATTTAATAATTTGTAAGTTCTAATTATATATTATATCAATAAGAATACATAATGCAGTTATAAAAATAAGTGATATGGTACTTGTCATTTCTTCAATGTGATCATTATTTCTAATAACAATATTTTTTTATTTAAAAATTTCAGAAATAATTAATGAAGCTAATTTCTTAATCTCAATAAATTTGTTATTAAAAATTTTCTATGTTAAAATCGATTTAATTCTCATATTTAAAATTATTTAAAAATATTAAATTGAATTTAAATATTTAAAACTAAAATGTTTTATTTGATTGCTGAGCTTCTCCCATTAATTTAGATAAATTTTATGTTTTAAAATATAGATAAATGAGTAGCTTGGAACTAGTTAAAAATATTTATTTTAATAAGCTAGCTATCGCACACTCTTATAAATATTTTTTAAATGAAAAATATAATATATGGGAAAGCAAAATGGAGCGCACCATTATTTAAATATTCAAAAACATTGTTTTCTTTTATTTTAATAGTATGGAAGTAGTTAATGTCAAATCTAAAGTAAGAGAACTATATAACGAGGCAATGACATAATGTACATGGGAAAACTGGGGAAGAATTTTCGTACCATTAAAAATGAAAGATTTTTTCAACCACTACACATGGAAAAAAGGTCGTGCTTTTTTTTTTTTTTTCCTCATTTCTTCTTATATATATAATTTATTTAGTTGAAGAAGGTTTGGTTATTTGGACATTAGCCCAAGTCAATAGTATTTATAGTATCTCGAATATGTTCTTGATTGTCTAAGAATATATTTAGCCCTATTTTTAAAGTGTAATGTATTTACTCATTTTTTTTGTGTTGATAATTTTTTATTATTATTATTATTATTATTATTATTATTATTATTATTATTATTATTATTATAATATTCTTGTCTTTTTATTGTAATTCTATGTTCACATTTAGATTCCGTTTTTTTATTTATTTCATTTAATATATATTCATTTCCATTTTTATATAAATAATTTTTATATGTTTATTGAAATGGATAATCAATATATTTTTTCTTTTAGTGTATAATCTCTTGTATTTTTAATGTATAATCTATTGTATTTTTATGTATTTCTTTGACTCTTTATCTTTTCAAAAAAATTATTTATACATTTCAATTAGGTAGATTAGTATTAATATATGAAGAATAACAATATGATTATGGAGGATCTTTAACAAGATCAATCCCATAATGGTAGGAGTTCCTATGTTATTATTATTTTACAGATAAAACTAATTAAACATAATAGATTGTGCAATATTCATTTTTTTTTCTTTTATTTGTTAAGTGCTTACAACATAATTGATGAAAAGTTAAGAGTCATCATAAACCTTTATTTATTTTATCTCAATGACCTACACAATGTTGATAACTGGAAAACATATAACATAGGATGGCCCTAGAAGGGATTAACACAATAATAGGCCCAAAATATAAATAGCACTTAGAGCCATTTAAATACACAGTTTAATTTTTATTCTTACAAGCATATATAGTAAATTCATTTAAAAAATAAAAATAAGTAGTCATTGAAATATAATGAAGTAACATGGATGTAACTAATCAATCTATGATAATGTATTCTTTTATATATTTTTAAGGTATAAATTTTAAATCAAAATTAATAAGTAGTATATAAATGGATAAATAAGTAGTATATTAAGTTTTGTTAATTTATCAACTTTACCTCTTTACATTAATTATATTTTGGTATTAACAAAAAAATTAAAGTATGTTTTGGTGGCACATATATATAATAATAATTGTTTATTTAAAATAATTGGCATCATAACCAATAGATTGTTTATATATTATTAATTATATTTTGGTATTAACAAAAAAATTTAAAGTATGTTTTGGTGGCGCATATATATAATAATAATTATCTATTTAAAATAATTGACATCATGACCAATAGATTTTTATATATTATTTTATTTTACCAAATGCTTTTTAAAAATGTTCATGCCATTCAATTTTTTTATCTTTACATAATTTTTTTGAAAAGGTTTGGATCTTGTTTAAGAAAGCTATAGACCATTCTATTTCTTACATCTTATGTTACACATTTATTAGTTTTTTTAAGGTTTGTGGGAGGAGGCATGTCAGTTATAAGTTTTATTTATTTATAATATAATTCAATGTATATTATGATATAATAAAACGTAATAATTTTTCATACATAATATTAAAGATACATTTATTAAATTTTAATTGATATGAAATTTATTTTATATTTTAAATCATTTTGTAAGCGTATAATATAATACTCATGATTATTTTATTATATAAATATATCAACAACATACTCCTCAATAATATCGTGAATATAGTTGTGAAATATATGACATATAATTCATTGCAAATTAGCACCACATGTTTTATGTTTAAAAGTCATAACAATATAGTAAAATGTGCTCAATAGAGTGGTGAAATATGTTATCTATTCATTTTTAAGAATAATTTTTATTTTATTAATAAAAACTATCCATAAATGAGAGAAAATAATATCCCTATATAGATTCAATGATCATATCTATATTAGGTAGAATAAATTTAACTTCTAGATAAAATTTGTTCAAATTGGTAAAGTCATTGCATATGCAAATGCATTTATCAATTTTTGTAACTATTATAATGTTAGACATCCAAAGTGAAAAATTAATAGGTATTATAAAATCAAAATGTAGTAAATGTTGAATCTCATCTTTGATCAATAAAAATATTTCAATTTATTTTTTATATTTTTAATTTAATCAATTTTATATTTAAATCGACCATAAAAACGGGGACTATTAATGATAGGTAAATGTGAATAATGTTTAAATAATACAAATAAAATAACTTGGGAATGTATTTTAATAATTCTCTATGATCAATGTCCTCTTTAGGTGACATCAATGCTACTAATAATATTATTCTAAAATTTTCTTTTATTCCAAAATTAAATTCACTTATTTATTCATTAATAAATGCATAACAATATTTAATGTAAATTGTCATGGGTAAGTAATTGGGAGCGTATAATAGAATATTTTTTTTCATTCTCACATTTTCTAAAATATTCATGCTAACTAGCTAACTATTTGTTTGGGTTTTATTTTTTATTTTTTAATTGATGAAAGACCACTAAAGTAGTGTAAGATCCAATATATTCTTAAAAAGATTTATCATTGGAAAATTTATGAAGTGTAATAATTTCAAGATAAATAGTCTAATGAATCAAGTTTATTAAGAATTCTAATGATTTCAATTAAAACATTTCATTTTGGAATTGGTTTTCCTTTCTTAAAAGAGTTAGTTCAATTTTTTTTTGGTTGTTGTCGTGTTTCTATTTCCAATAAAAAAACCATATGATTTGCATTTAAGATCCATATTCAATTAATCATAAATATGAATAATTTTTTTCTTTAATCCCTTCTACATCTTACCCTAATCCTTGACCTTTATATCCCATGCTTTTGGCCCACGCATATCCTTTTCTATATCATTGTAAAGTGTTAAGAGGTAGAGTGTTAGACGTTTTGGTTTATTGGAGTCTAAATGTGTATTACCAATGAAATTATCATGATAAATTGAATTGTCACATGTCCTACCACTATTCCATTGGTAAAATTTATTTTTTATAAGTGTCGATATATCATCATGTTTGTAATTTTTTTCTTCATTATTTTTTTTGGATTTTTAATTTCATATACATGCAATTGCAATTAGTTTGTTAGGACTAGTTATTTAGGAAATAAGATGTTTGGTTGAGATGTTGTAGTGTAAGATAACAATTTCTTTGGGTTTTACTTGATCTCAATATAAGAATGTTGAGTAATAGGAAAACATCACGAATTATTTCTTTATACATATTTATGTAATATGGAGAGTAAATAATTTATTCTATAAATAAAAGGTATTCAAATAAAATATTGTAGTTGGATTCATTGGATATTATTATAATTATAATAACTCTCAACTATATTACATATATATCTAACTACATCAAATACTTTGATATTGATATTTGGAGTGTATTTATCTTCTTAAATCTTATTTTACATCCATTCTTTTACTCCATTCAAAATGCATTACATGGGTGTTAAATCTATAAGAGAGAGACGAGGAAGAAAACTCATAGTGAGTATGTCAACCATATGTGTACATACTAAATTATGATTAAATACAAGTCCCTTAACATAACTTAACTAATTTAGTTTAAAAATAAGGCCAATTAGATTTGGTAAACACTCTAACACCATCTTTTGAGAGATAGTTAGAGAAATAGTAAAAAAACAAATATGGGTTCCAACTACAAGCCCTGTTAAGGTATTCATGTAAAAAATATAGTGAAATACTAAGTGTCCTTTTGTTAAGCAATCTTACTAGACATGGATGTTGAGTTACTATAACTTCCAACTCAAATAGGAACTGGTACTCTATAAAAGGCTCTCTCAGTAAAAAAATGATCAATAAATTGAGAAAAAAGAGTTCTCTTGGGTGAAAAATCACTGTAATGTAACAAAAACCTAGTAAAACCACAATGAGAGTGGAGAGAGAACTTATGTTGTAAGGTAACCCAAGAAGTAAGACTCAAAGACTCAACACATCACTGAAGTGGGTGTATTGGATGGAAGGAAGGCCATCAAATACAAATAAACTTGGTGGACTTGAAAGTCATAAATGAACTCAATTTTACACGAGTGGTCAAGATCCACTACTCGATCACAAAACAATAACTAAAAATTTAATCACTTGAATATCTCCTTACAAAAAAGAGATTGTCAGAGGTGTCAAAAGTGAAAAAAAATCACCAAACTAAATTTGATTTAATGCCAAAAGATTTGGTGCACCAAGGGTTAGTAAAGGGCATGAAAATTGAAGAATCATGATCTACACCATACCCCCTCCCACCATACTATTGACTAGGTGGAGTGACACAAAATATATGTATGAGTGGTAAAATCCCACTACACAAATACTAAAAAATGGCATTGTATGCACCAAAATAGCTCCATATCAAGATGAAGGAGATTGTCAAACTATCATAGAAGACAAGGTGACACTAGTAATCATTAGAATAGATACACTTCAAGTTGCAGGAGACTGTCAACTATCAAAAAAGTGTTTGAAATAAAGAATATATCTCGTGAAGATGGCCCTGGTGGTCATATGAGAGTCAAAAAACTAAAATAATGAAAAGGTGCCCAAAATACAATACACACACATGAATGTAGACAAGACTAAATAAACAAACCCACCATGGCACTTTATAGCTCAATGCAAGTACAAAATAATCCCAAAAAAACACTAGATGATATAAGAAACTCGATAATGATGTCAATCTATAGAAGATGCCATAAATAATCAACATAATTATTCCAAAAATAAGGGAGCAATGTGCATATGAACAAGCTAGTGGAGAAACCATGTTAGTAAAATCCTCACAAATATTGTTGACACTACTACCCCAAGTGATCTAAAATCCATCCCATATGAATATTAAGTGTGGATGAAGATTCCTACATATGATTAGGTGTTATTCACACAAATGAAGCATGGAAGGAAATATATAAATGCATGTGTGAAGATGATCATGCCTAAAAACTGTAATCTTAGGTTTCTCATATAAGATTGAAGGTGATGCATAGCTCATGTGTTTCTCAAAATATTCATGAAGTGTGGAGCGTAAAAAAATATGAGCTTTCTTATAAAATTATCCCATCAAATGATATGATGAAAAGGTATATACATAATACAATGTGGGCCCAAGAGGTACAATCGATGGCCAAAAAATACAAGTGGCACAAAAACATACTCAGAAAATGTAAGAATCAGGTTATACCAAAAATGAATTTGTATGTGTTAAAATACAAGGAGCACAAGTGCAATAAAGTGTTTTACCTATGAGGGGGCGTTAATTCCTACCAAATTTGATCACATCCTCTGCCTTCAACACTCGAAATAGTTAAACAAGAGGCCAAGTTGTTGGGTTCTAGAAGAGATATGTCCCAACAAGGTCAATGGGCAACGCCCCTTGTGATATTTACGGACAACACCTCAGGTGTGCTCCTAGTCACAATATAGGGTAGGGTTGAGGAGCAATGCCCCTGATGCCAAACATAATTTGAAGATTGTGTGACCTTTGAATTGACAAAAAGCAAGCAAATTTTCCTAAAAAATGCCCCTAAAATAGACTCAATTACGACCAAAGTGGAAAAGAAGATATAGTACACACTAAAAGAATGGAACATTAGACTTTGTCAAAAATGCAACTACAAGATTTAAAAGTGTGATAATAAGTAAAATAGTGTGGACCAAGATGGTACAAATGCAATAAAAAGTAGCCTCAGAGAATGAAGTCCAGAGGAAAAAACATGTTTATGTTTCCTATGAGAATGTTTGACATCCTGTTAAATTAGACTTCACCCTTCGACTTTGAAAAATGAGATAAGAAATTATAATAAATTTGCTCTTCTTTTAAAAATATTTATCCCCACTTTTTAAAAAAAATTGGTCCTACCTTAGGAAAAAAAATTGACACCTATTAAAATCTACCTTCTATTACAAATGTATAACCATTTTTGAAATATAAAATGCCCTTTGATAAAAAAACCCGTTACCTGGAAAAATAAATTTGGAGGAAAAAGCAATGTGGAGGGGGGTTAATTCAAAGTTTCAACAAAATGCTAAGAGTTGGTAATGTTATAAAGAATTTTTTTTTAAACTACCATTTTACGTGGTGATCTTAAGCTAAAAGCTAAAGATTGAGGGATATCCATTCCATTAATGTCGTCTAGGGCATGATCCGGATCTCATCCTTTTATCGTGTTAAGTTTTTCTATTACAAAAAATTATTCACTGATGAACTCTTTATGAGCCAAACAACTTTCTCAATTAAAATAACAACCGTTCATTGGCTATAAACAACTTTAATCTCACAGATCTAAAAATTATATTAATGTTATTAAACATTGAATTTTTGAACAAAAAATTGAACTCACTCGTTTTATGTTTGGTCAACACTCAAGGTGTATCGCTAGTGGCGAGGATGTCGCCGGTTTGGAGGACAAGGGTAGTGAACGCACAGGCCCGAATGGTTACGGTTGGGTTTGGTTGACCGGTGAATGATGTTATGTTTCTGTCGTCAGGGTTTGGTACCGCACCTTAACATAACGATTGCGCTTCTTCTTCATCTATTGAAGAGTGTGATAGCCATCATGATTTAATGACGGAGTTGAAAGGAGTTCATGGACAGAAGCAAGCTGGCGATGTCGATTCTGCAAAAGATGATCTGATTCAACAAGAAAATGAATAGGCTGATGAATGCTTAGGGTTCATGCGGTCTGTAATTGTCATGCAGAATGGACCAAGTCGCAGTGGAATGAACTAAAAACCTTAAGAGGGTTGAGTCCAGATGAAAAAGAATCGACCGAGTTGAACAAATAGCATAGACCTCACGCGGGTTGAGGAAGTCATTAATATCAAAGATCGGATCGATGAAAGTTAAGTGTTCAATGCAATATCCAATATAAACCTTAAACAAATCTGGAAAAACCCTCTGTAAATTCAGTACGGCCAAAAAATTTGAATGCATTACAAATCCACACTTGTATGAGAACCAAACCAAAAACCCAAACCAATATATCTGAGTAGACACACAAGTATGCTGGTGTGTGGTTGGATGTTTGAATCTAAGGAAGTGATGATAGGCATACCAATGTGCAACTGATACATCGAATCTGTGGGACGTTCAACTTCTTCCCATTTCTTTAACTCTTACTCTCCACTCTTCAACTCTGTCTCCTTTACTTCTAAAATACACTACAAAGGTGTTAAATATATACTATTTTAAGTATGTCAATATTATGTTCACATACTAAATTAGGGCCAAACATAAGTCTCTAAATAGAGACTAACAAACATGGTTCACAAATAAAACCAACTAGATTAGGTAAACACTCTTAACATATATTACTTACAACTTTTGCATCTAATGTTGTTGGTATAATTTATATATTCAACATAATAGTTTCTAGGGGAATTTATGATTTATATTCAAATCTTTTAATGATCATGTTCGATACTAATATATATTTACAATCGAGGCCTAATATTGTAAGACAAGCTTTGCTACATGTACTAATTAATGAATAGTTATCCAGAAGGACCCTATTAATTATTGTGCTATTGATTTTGGTTAGAATGTAAAAATAAATATTTATTTCAATGATAATTTTAGATAGAAAATCATAAAATGTAATGAGATAACTTGTAAATTTTGTGTTTTATTTTTTTCAATAGATTGTAGATTGTAGGGTTTATTGAATCGAATCCTAGTTAAATAACTTTATTTTAATTAATTTTGTAAAAAATGAATAGGAAAAAACTTATAATGGAGCATATATTTTTGGTTTTTATTTCATAAACATTTGAATAAGTCATTATAATGAAATCTTAGAGAAACATATGACGAACAATGTATTTTATTGTTGAATATGTAAGCACCACTTCATGGAAGGTGGATGTAATTTATAAGAAAAAAGTGATGAAGAGTACAGGAAGATTTTAGATATGCCATAGGAAAAAATATATAAATATAAAATTCAGTTATGAAAGTAGTTATGTGTATTTATAGGATTGTTCATAAGTGTTATTTTCATAATCTTAGATAAGTCGATCAAACAAATCAAATGAAATATAAAATTGAGCCTAGGACATCAATGAGTATAAAACAAAGTTAAATTAAACCAAAATCAAGGAAGCCTACAAACTATGATTACCTTCCATTCAATATAGTTCACCTTGTTATAAGTGGATGCAACTTGGATGTAGATTTAAGCAGTCTTTGACAATGTTATTATCCCAAAATGGACCATCTTTCATTGAAGCCTAAAAAACTAAGTTGATAAACATGTAATTCGATGCATAAGTTAGTGTAAGAAATTGATAGGGCTTTGATATGAGTCTTGAGCATCCAAAATTTCAAAGAGAAAGTGTATATTTATAGTAATCATGAATCAATAATGACCCTTCATCTTGATTCAAAGACGGATGGTTACAAATGCATCCTCCATAAAGCACATGGATCAACACATAGATTGCTATCATGATCCTTTCAGTTTTTTCAACATGAAGGGTGGAGGATGGCTTTTAAAAATATTAAATGGAGATTAATATGAGCCCTCCATCTTGCATTCAAGATAGAGGGTGGAAAATTCTCCTCAAAATGTTTTTGTGAGAGTGAATGTAGGTCCTTTATCTTGTTTCTAAGATGAAGGGTGGAGAATCATTCTACATAGATAACCAATGTAGGCCCTTCATCTTGTTTCCAAGATGAAGGGTTGATAGTGATCCTTAAAATATCATAATATTTATTAAGGGACTTTATCTTATCTCTTTGATGAAGGGTAGAGAATAATCCTTTATATTAATTTATTTAGTAATTAGTAAGCTCACAAAAAAATATTCCATAAGATCTCAATATTTTTTTCAAATGAAGATCTCTTTTAGAAGGAGAATAAAAAAGAATTAATAATTAAAAGGAGATTATAATTCCATTTGCATAGAATTATAATTAAAAGAATGATTAATTTAATTAATCAAAAGACCAATTTAATTAATACAATGTGAAAAAAATTATTAGAAGAATGATTTAGAGAAGGGGAATTGATTGCATTAATTGATCAACGAATGAAAATTAGTAAATTAATCAGAGTACAAGAATTAACTAGAGAAAATGATTAAAATGATAATTGAATGGATATAATATGGTGAATTATCTCACCTAGGGATGACCCAAAGTGAAGTTGAACTCGTACATTGCTTGAGCAAATGATTTAAGAAAAGTTTATGTGAAATGATGAGAATCATTCTATTTTACAATTTTGACATGAAAGTGATAAGAAAGGATGGTCTACATTTTCCCCTGCTTGAGAAGGCATTAAGAGATGTATAGAAAGTAAAGGAAAAGCATTAAAATGATCATAGAATAAAAATCATGGATGTTAATTTTGGATGACTTTGCTAAATGTGCTAGCAAATGGGTTCAAATATGTCCCAAAGTAGCACTTGTTAAACCCTAAATTCCTCATCAAAGGAAGTGTTGGATTTTTTTTTTTGATGAGTGGACCCATGAAAGGATGAAATAATAACATATAAAACTCAAGGGAGGAGAAAAAATGAAAGAGATAAGAGAAAATGGGAGGAAAAATTGATACTAGGGCTAAAAATAAGCCTCTGAAATAGAAGAACAACATATTACGTCACATGGGGGGAATTTTTTCAAAATAAAAGGCTATAGATTCACCCTATGGGGTAAAATTAGTTCATTTTTACCCTATTCATTCAAAATTTACCTTTGAGAATTTATGTAAAAGTGACATGGATAAAATGCCTTGTAGACCACATCCAAGATTGTTGTTTGATTGTGTTCAAAATTTTAGATGGCCATAGAGAGTAGGACCACTAGTATATACATTTATTTCTTCGTGAAATTTTCCTTTGAATACATTTATTACACTTAGAAATTGGCAATACAATGAACTCATCATTTTCAAAATGGTGAATTCTACCATGCAAAGGATGAATTCAACTATGAAAATACTGAATTGGTGACATAAACAATAATTTCAACTGTGAAAATGACTAATTCATTCTCAAAAACATTTATCTCACAAAATGATGAAATGGAAAAAAGCAATTTTTATAAATCAGTGAACTTGACCATTAAAATGGTGAATTGGCAATAAAAATAATGAAAATGTCAATAGACTTGTGATTTCACCAAATGATGAAAATGATCTAAAAAATAGAAAAATAGTTGGATTCAGGCATTATTATTGAAAAAATATAAAAATTGACCATAGGAATGATGAATTCACCAAATGGAAAAAAGTGACCATGGAAACAATGATTTGGTTGAGCAATTAGTGAAATTATTAGGTAAACATCGAATTTGGCATGAGAATGGTGAAAATGCCTAGGCCTTGTTTAGTAGTTAGTTCACCATTAAAATGTTGAAATGGTCATGTGAAATGATGAATTCTGATAAAAATAGTGAAAACATCATAATTCATAGAGGAATATAATTTGAAAAAGGAGAAAATTAAGAAAGTTCATGATGAAGCTAAATAAGACCTAATGAAATGGTTATGATAGGAAATAAATTTGATTAGAAAGAATAAATTGATTGAATTAGTCATAGATGTATGATTTTAATGGTTTTTATTATATTATAGGAGAATTTTGACATACTCATAACACATGAGAGGCAATCCCATATCTTACGATAGTTGATAGTTTGGACAGATGACATGCTCAATTTTTTTTTGTAGCGATTGACATCGTTCATGTGCTGAGGATGCCAATGATTAGAGTATATTAGGTTTTGATCAGTGCTTTAATAGAGAGATGGAATTTCAATACTTAGAAATTATAATAACCAAAAAGTAAGGAGACCATAACACTAGAGGATGTATGGTGTATTCTTCAAGTGCCTATCAAAGGATAGGCATTATACTAGCTACACCCAAGGCTCAAATAAAGTATGTTTGAGGACTTGATAGGACACCTTAACATTAAGATGGTTCGATGAGATAGATCTAGTTGTGGATGTGTCATGCTGTGGGACCATAGAGGCTAATCCTCCCATAGTTAAGAAGCTAGTGATTGTTATTATGGTTGTTTTTAGTTGTAATTTATTGCTTGACAAGAGTAGATAGTTATTTCACATGGGCCTAAGTGGAGTAGTAAGGGATATGTTAGAGAATATAGTGATATTTTCATGGTGTCCTACTATATTTTCACCATTATATCATGATATTCACTGTATGGTATACCAAGGAGAACATAGTATTGGTGTAGCCACATTATTCTAGGTTTGGGCATGGGAGCATATTTCAATTGAGAGACCACTAGGGAAGCCACAACAAAGGAGTCTAGAGGATCCAGTGGCCTATTGATGGTATTAGTTAGAACTTGGGAACATGAGACATAGGGGGAGATATGATAATGTAAGAAAGCTTTAGATGAGATGACAGAGGTAGATTTGACTTGAAGGCCCTATTTAGGCATTCAATATCAGTGGCCTAAGGATGCTAAGTATATGTTATACATGAAAACTACTTGTTATATCATTAGATGCTATAATTAAACCATAGAGTGATATAGACCAGATAGGGTGCAATGCCAATTTAGGCTACAACAAAATGTACTTACAAGGCCACATCACTTTGCTCACATGACTAGAGAAACACACCTTAGGGGCCACCAATGGATTGGGTAGAGGTAGGAGTAAATTTGAGATGATTCCACATGTAGATTGGGCCTATGTATGAGGGCCAATAGATGCAAGATTTAATGCAACATATGTGACATGATGAGTCCATCATTAACTATAGAGATTGACCCCTCCATTGGATGGTGACTAGGGATATGTATAAGGAGCTTAGGGAATTTAGGTATAGGTAATATTATGGGTTTGTTGAATGAGACACATAGTGATGGTGGTAGGGTATATATCTTAAGAGGAGGGAAATGAGGAGGAAGGGGATAAGGAGGTGAAGGTGGAGATATGGTCAGATAAGGAGATAATGGAGGTGGATGCAGGAGGCATGATCATGATATAGATATGATGATAGATCCTAAAAAGGTTAGGAAATTGATACTAATAGTATCATCTATTAATTAGGCTACTCTTGATAGGTTGAGATAGGAGATCAATGCCTGAGATACTGAGATCACTAGGCTATAAGCTAGATTAGGTCATCTCTCATAATAATTAACCTCAACACATAGTCAGATTAGTGCATATAAGGTAGATATTTATATACTGAGGGCATGGGTGAGTTAAATGCTATACATATAGGCATAATTGAACACATATAGATATGCCACTCTAGTAGAATAGGATTCAAATCAAGAATAATGGGATTCAGTATAGGTAGAGCAAGATTCTACATGGGTAGAGTGGGATAATGTTAAGACACAAATAGAAAGGGACCAAGAGGATTTGATCAGGGTACATACAAACTGAGATGATGATCTCGATGATGTTACATAGAGGGGGGTTACTATAGACTTTTTGAGAAGAACCTTTGGGATAAAGATGAGGCTAATTATTATAGGATCCTATATGAGACATCGGTACCAACCATACTAGGGTACTTTATTAAAATATAGTTTATAACAATCACCATCTAGATCAAGTTAATTTCATAGGAATTCCACATTAGTTAGATCTATATCCTAGTCACCTCCTTAATCATTAACTATGGGTCCTCTAACATAACTGACCTTACCTAAGGATAGAACATGAGAGAGCTCTCCTTAGGATGATGCACATGATAGATCTACTATATATGGGCACAACAAGAGTTGATCTTGATACAAACCTCTATAATTTTTTCTTTATGAGATGCATAAATTTATACGATGTACTTGAATGATCTGAGATGTACATGTATTCTCATAGATTTATATGTGGACATTTGACATTTGATTTATATAAAGAGACCCATAGTGTTTATTTTTATCTCATATGATGCTCATTTCATTTTATTATGTCTCTTATGACTTTAATTTAGATATTTTCTTACTATTATGATTGACGAGATAAATGTTGTTCTTAGTTGTGATGTCAATGATCATGATGTGTTTTAGTCTTATGATTGGATTAGATAGAGAGAGATATTTGATTATAACATTGCTTAAACTTTTGAGACTTGATTTTTAATATTTCACATGATAATATACATCATTATATATAAATGAGTCATGATAACATTTTTTCATCAATATGCATAGTTTTGAATTCAAAATGCAAATGTATATAACTTAAAATAAGATATTGAAAATCAAGCTTTAAATTTAAAATATAATGCACTTAAATCAATTTCCAATTTAGATACAAATGTTTACAACATAAAATCATGATATGAATAATTGAAATTTAAGTGAAATATATAATGTACTAAATTAAGGCAACCAATTAATAAATCAGCACATAAATAATCAACTAAACAAATAACATGCAAGCGAAAGGAAATAAACATTCCATTCATAATTTAGTGTCTGTAACAATAAGGTGTTACTCTCAAAACCAAAGGCATGACCAAATAAACATGACCAAGGGAGGGGAATAGAAGAATAAGGAATGGTGTTCAACTTGAATCTAAATGTCCCATACAAGTAGATGCTACCTACATAATTCCATGGAATTTAGGTCAAAAGTAGTTCTACAAAGGATTGAGCAAGAATAAAAGTGATGGCAAGTTAATTAGATAAATTATAGAGGCAAAAATATGAAATGGGGCTTACAAAATGGTGAGAGTGTAAAAGGAATAGTATTTACAAAATGGTAAGAGATATGATATTAAAACATCAAGAGCATGGGATAAGGTATGGTTGAGATGACCTTAAAAAATTAAGTATTACCTACATAGTCCATTTAGACCTCTAACAATTATAGTTTGAAAAAAAATGGGCACATAAAAATGATTAGTATGAATAGGGATAATAAATAAATATTTGTGATTGAATGGTTAAAATCATAAAATATAGAGAGCATAAGATGTAACTCTCAAAATAATGAGAGCATAAAATTTAACTCATAAAATAATAATAGTGTAGGAAGTTGGTCCCACTTTTGAGATGTCATACTCAGGAGGAGATGAAAATCACCTATGGGGTATTTAAAGATGTGCCACCTAACTATGAGCAAATAGAAATTAAAGTTAAGTAATGTGATGTCAACTAGTCAATGGCATCATATTAGAGATGGGCACAACTGGGGAAACTTGTGGAATATTGAGTCACACAACATTTTAGGGTTTTCCACATAAGGGATTATTTGTATTTCTAGGAATTTTTGGAATATTTGAATTGTTTAGGGATTTCTTGGGATAAAGATATAAATACGAGTATTTTAAACAAATAATATATAAGATATGAGAACATATAGCTATACAAAAACCTATCAACAATAGGAAAGGCAATCATAGATGTGAGAAATCAAAAACAAATGGCAAACATAAAAAGGTTGTCCATATATGAGTAATTTAGGGGGTACCATTTAATAGAAAATTAGAATATGATACAATTCCTTATCTTGAAGTAATGAATCAATATGCAAAGGGGGTGAATGAGGAAATGTAAATAATAATATCTAAGAATTCAAAGGAATGATAAAATTCATACAAGCCAAAAAATCATTACATTCCATATTTTGACATTTCTTATGTAAAGAGATTCTAACACAAACAATTTTGCATTTATGATATGATCCTAATGAGTGTTTATATGATTCACCTATTTACCTATATAACTATAATCTAATCTGGGTGGTAATAGGAAACAAAGATGTGGAACAGTGAAGGGATACCCCCAAACAAGGGCTAAAAGGATAGTGAGGACAAAATGGAATAAAGATACCCTCAAACAAGAACACTTATAAACAATATTGTAGAAACTCAAGCATAAAAATGCTTAAGCTGCACAATGTTCATTGGCTCGTATAATTCATGACCTTATAGAGTAGTCAACCTATATGCACCAGACCCATAGTTAGTTGTAACAATGAAGGATCCTAACCAATTAGGTTCAATCTTACCTTTTTTTTACACCAATAATTAGTATTCATTTAATATTATTTTAACACTAGATCACTAAGCTCAAACTCTTGAGAGATAATGCACTTTTTATAACCATAGTGTAGCTGATTATGATATGATTTGAGGTGATTAAGGGTATCTAGTCATTTTTCATTGAGATACTCCATCTCTGCTAATATGTAAACTCGATAGTATTCTTCATAAAAAATGTCCTATAATGAAATGCGCAAGGAGGGAAGTTTGATCTCAATAAGAATAATTATTTCATAACCATAGACCAAGGAATAGGGTGTTGTACCAATATAAGTATGGACATTAGTGTGATATGCCCACAAGGATGGGAATATTTTCAAATGCCAATCATGGCCAAATTAGTTTGGAAATATTTTTGAGGATTTTAACAAGGGTTTAAATATATTCTTTGGCTTGGCTATTATCTTAAGGGTAATAAGGAGTGAAAAACTTATGTTTTATATGGAACTCGAAATAAAAGGCTGCAATGTCCTTATTTTTAAATCAAAGTCCATTATCTGAGATGATAGTGAAAGGAATTACATAATGACAAATGATGTGGTTTAGGATGAATTTGTAAATATACCTATCAGTTATATAACTGAGATGGATTTTCACTATTGATTTAGTGGATATTCAGTAAAAGTGAGGATATTCTTATGTCCATCTGAAGAAGTAGGGTTAGTCTTTCCTATGACATAAATCCCCCATGTATAAAATGGCCAAAGAGTTGTAGATGGTTAATACCCCTGTATTGGAGCATGAATAAGATCACCATATTTTTGACATTCCAGACATTTATTAACATAACCACATGCATTTACTTCCATAGTAAGCCAATAGTAACTAGTGAAAAAGAGGTTTCTAGCTAGGACCATACCACTAGTATGGGTCCCATAAATCCCTTCATGAAATTATTTAAGCTTTAAGTCAAATTTTACCATATTTAAACAATAAATCAAATTTCCATCATAACCCCTATAATAGAGTGTGTTGCCATGCATGGTGTAATAGGAAGTGATTTGGATAAATTATTATGTATGGGTACATGATAAATCAATGGGAAGGATTTGATCATAGAGATATGAATAAATTTTTGTGGACCAAGGGGAATTGGGACTAATAATAACACATATTATCTCAGAATCTGAATAGTCATACACTAGAAAAATAATATTTTAAATTAAGAGCTGATACTCTTTGATAGTAGGAGAGATTACAATCATGAAGCCAATGGTATCCATAACATCAACAAACTTGTTGGCTCGAGGAACTTGTTCAAACTTGATGACTTCAAATTTGAGCTTGAGGGCACCTACCATGCCTTTGTAAGGAAAAAAAATTCCATTCTTTGTTTGATATTGATCAGTTTCTTGATTAATTAATAGTTTTTAATCACCATATACTATCAAATGTTTAATATTCCACTATACTATAAGAAGAAGCCTAGAAAGCAAAGCCTCATACCCAATGATGTTATTAGTACATGGGAATCAAATGTGGAAATCCTTAGGAATAATATTGCCTTGGGGTGTAATGAATGGTATCTTTGATCTAGAACCATGAGATGTAAAAGAGCCATCAAAATATAACTTTCACTCTTTAACTTCATCTAGAGTCATAATAGAATCATCAATAAAGTGCACTATGGTTGGACTGAAATTTGAAAGAGGTGATTCAACTAGTTGATCAACTAATACTTGACCTTTAATATCCATTTGATGTTTGTATTCAATATCAAACTCACTAAGCAACATTACCCATTTATCTATTTAACTAGTCAAAGATGATTTTGCTAAGAGATATTTCAAAGGATCCACTTTTGCAATCAACATGGTCTTGTTGTTCAACATATAATGTCTAAGCTTATAAAAAGTGAAAACTAATGCCAGATAAGATTTTTAAATTTGAGTATAATTATACTCATAAGTGACCAATGCTCAACTCAATTAATAAATATCTTTTTCTTTTCCTTGATCATCATTTTGGGTGAGGAGTTCCCCCAAGGCATTGGTAGTTTCAAAATTTTATAATAACAAAGGCTTCATAGGCATTGGTGGGACAAATACTGGAGGATTTTCTAGGTGTACCTTAAGTTGGTTAAAAAATTATTGCCATTCGACATTACATTGAAATGTGATGCCCTTTTTTAGAAGATGTGTAAATGGATGACAATGATCAACAAGTTGGGATATGAAGCATCAAATGTCCTAGATCTTTCCCTGTAAGCTATGAATCTATTTTATATTAGTAGGAGGCATTTAAATAATGGATAAAATTTAGTGGGATCAACTTAAATGCCCCTATGAGAGATAATTAAACCTAAAAATTTCCAAGATGTATATTCAAGAACACATTTCTTTGGGTTTGCATGCACTTTATATTCATAAATCCTTTCAAATATTTATCACAATACTTCAGGATGCTCTGCATGAGTTTTGGATTTACATATAATATCATCTACATAATCTTAAAAAGTGTCATGCATAATATCATCAGAGGTAACAATCATTGCATGCTTATATGTGGCTCCAAAATTTTAAAATCCAAATGGCATTACTTGGTAATAAAATGCTCCCCATGGAATTATGAACATTGTATTAGTTTGATCCTATGAAGCAATCTTGATCTTATTATAGCTAGAGAATCCATCCATAAGAGATCACATATCATAGCCTACTATATAATATAAAATCATATCTATATTGGGAAATGGAAAATCTTATTTAGGACAAGCTTTATTATGATCTCTAAAATTTGTGCAGATCGATATGTTGACTAGCTTCTTATTGACTGGAATAATGTTGGAAATCCAATCTGCATAAGGAATAGACTTAATAAAATTGACTACAAGTAACCTCTGTAGATTTGTTTTGAATAGGATGGTAATTCATAGATGCATCTTCCTCATCTTTTGCATAATAGGCTTAGCATCTGGGTGCATAACCAAATGATGTACTACTAAAGAAAGATATAAACCAAGCATATTAGAGTAATCCCAAGCAAATATATCAATTAACTCTATGAGAATAGTAATAATAAATTCATGTTCCTATAGAGTGAAAGACGCACCAATATTAAATATCTTAGGATTATCAAGCATGTCACTATTCAATTTTATAGTATCTTCCACAAGAAGAGTGTAACCATCTTCTAGAATCATAGGCAAACAAGGCAACTGATCATCTAACTCTAAATGTGGGATCTTAGACCTACCCATGTATTAATATTAAAAATCATTCATAGGAGGTAACAACTAATGAGTTAATAAATGTGGATTTTACAAGATCATACACTTGAATTATTCATGATATTCAAGATTTGTTTATGCTCCAAAGGATAAGTGTGACTTGTGAATTCTTGGGATTCCTAAGAAGGAGAGTGAACTTCCCCATTTAATGGCACCTAAAATAGGCTTTTACCAATGGAATTGTACTTTTTTTTACTATTTCCTTGATCTAAAAGTGTCTTAGACAGGTTTTCAATTAAGAATATCAATGTTTCATTTTTATTTTAACCAAGGAAGTTTGTGTGCTCTCCAAAGTAGGCCTCAGGGTCCAAAGTGTATACAAATCCTTTTTTATGGTCACCTATTAGTAAACCATCTCTTAATACCATGAACTATAGAATAGATTTTATGTTTGAAAACTCATTGAGTATGATATCATAGTCTTGTTGGTCCTAATAAATGAGATCAAGATAATGGAGGGTAAGGGGAAAGTTTAGAACATAAAAAATAGTGAGAAAAAATGGGAATCAAATAGAATGATGTTGAAAAACTCATCATAGATGATATAAAATAACTCCTTGTCACTATTAGGAAAATCATCATTTATCATATAGGTTGAATCACTTTTAGGATAATGGGGATAGATTTAGGTTATTTGTATCCAAGACATTGTTTTTCTGCATGCCTAGCAGGAAGAATAGGATCTAGTATACTTTGTTCTTTTGTTCCCAAGTCTTTGACTTTATAAGCATGATGTGACATAATTATATTTGGGATAAGATACTTTTTTATCTAACAATAAGGAACAAAATTCTCATTATACAACCATGAATCATATGCTTGTTTTAGATATTCTTGACTAAATGGTTTTCCTAGGATGAATGGAAGATACTCCTTGGGATAATATTCTACCTTATTCTTACCCCATTCCATCTTGGGCCTACGATTGGATTTGGGTGCTCTAAGAAGTTTGTCAATATTAAAGTCATTTCCAATACTATAAGTGCCAAGGCCTTTGTCATGAATATTGAATTGAGAGGAATTTAGTGAGGGAAAGGGTGATTTTGAAGGGTAAGCAAGGGTATTGGTTCTAGATAATTGGATTTAGGTGGATCAAACATCACTCAGTTATCCTTTTTAATGGAATTAGGAAAATAAGTATACAAATGACCCTCTACTTCTAGATGTTCATAGTATTGATACAATCACAGATCCCTAGGAATAGTGACCTCCATTTTAAAACAGGTAAATTTTAGACATTAGTGGAGCGTAAATGTAACTGAATATATCTCATGAATCCATGGATGACCAAAAAGGAGATTAAAGGACAATTCAAGGTCAAGTACACGAAATAGGGTACTATGGATGGCAATCCCAACCTGGATGAGAAAAAAATTGTACCTATTGATTATTGTTTAGTATTATCATACCCCTTAATAGTGATGGTATCATTCTTCATATCTATTGTAGTATATCCTAGATGTTGGACTAAATTAAATGGAATAATTCTGAGACTAGAACCATTATATATAAGCACTTTCCTAATTTTATGGTGAGTAACTATGACTTTGACATATAAGGAGTTTTTATGGGAAGATCTAAGGGATGATTAATCACTTTTATCAAATATTAGTGGTGGGATAAGAGATAATTGTCATACCAATAATTTAAATTTGTCATGTGCAATATTTTTAGGCACTTGAGAGTGGATCAAATGTTCATATAGAATATCTTTATAGAGCTGAGAAGTGCATAAAAGATCCAAAATGGAAATTTGCATTGGTGTCTTATTCAATTGATACACAAGATCATACTACTTCTAGATAGGAGGTGTATACTTGGATTAGAATTGATATGGAATACGATTATAATTATAAAGTGGATTAAGATTAGGTAAATAATATATAAGCCTTTAAGGGGTAATTTAAGAGCATTGAGTTATAATAACACAATCTCAAGTAGGAACAAGATTATGTGAATTAGATGAATAATACATGGGTCCTGGAATTATAACTATAATATAAGTATTATGTAGAGGAAGAACTCCCAAAATAGATGGACTTGATCCTAGAATTAAGGGATTTTCTTGTAGGGAATTATTGGAATGAGAATGTGAATTGATTGTGATCTTGGCAACATGATGCTTCATGATACATCCCACTATGTTTTAATTGTAGGAGGTAATATGGTAATTCATGTTGTTAGCTTGGGAACTATGATTTTTATTATGATTATTATGAATATATCTCATGAATCCATGGATGACCAAAAAGGATATTAAAGGATAATTCAAGGTCAAGCACATGAAATAGGGTACTATGGGTGGCAATCCCAACCTGGATGAGAAAAAAACTATACCTATTGATTGTTGTTTAGTATTATCATACACCTTATTAGTGATGGTAGCATTCTTCATATCTATTGTAGTATATCCTAGATGTTGGACTAAATTAAATGGAATAATATTGAGACTAGAACCATTATATATAAGTAATTTCCTGATTTTATGGTGAGTAACTATTACTTTGACATATAAGGAGTTTGTATGGGAAGATCTAAGGGATGATTAATCACTTTGATCAAATATTAGTGGTGGGATAAGAGATAATTGTCATACCAATAATTTAAATTTATCCAGTGAAATATTTTTAGGCACCTGAGAGTGGATCAAAAGTTCATACAAAATATCTTTGTAGAGCTGAGAAGTACATAAAAGATCCAAGATGGAAATTTGCACTGGTGTCTTATTCAATTGATACACAAGATCATACTACTTCTGGATAGGAGGTGTATACTTGGATTATAATTGATATGGAATATGAATATAATTATAAAGTGGATTAAGATTAGGGAAAGAAGATACAAGTGCTTGAAGGTTAATGTTAGAGCATTAAGTTATAATAACACAATCTCAAGTAGGAATAAGATTATGTGAATTAGATGAATAATACATGGGTCCTGGAATTATAACTATAATATAAGGATTGTGTAGAGGAAGAACTCAAACAAATAGATGGACTTGATCCTAGAATGAAGGGATTTTCTTGTAGGGAACTATTGTAATGAGAATGTGAATTGATTGTGATCTTGGCAACATGATGCTCCATGATACATCTCACTATGTTTTAATTGTATGAGGTAATATGGTAATCCATGTTGTTAGCCTGGGAACTATGATTTTGATTATGATTATTATCCTATTGATATTTTAAATACTCATTTTGATTAGTATTATGTTGAATAAAAGGGTATTTATATATATCCCCATATTCTGATTAAAATTAGAAGATGATGCATTATTTAACTCAATTTTCCCTCTTTCTAGCATGCCTAGAATGATATGTCAAAGTTGCATGCATCTCTGAATTTCATGATCTTTGACTTGATAATACTCACAATATTCACTATCCATATACCACTTAGGTATGGTTTAACTTTCATTAAAGCGTTTTGTATTTGGCCAATTAAGCATATTCGTAGTGATCAACTTACAAAATACATTCTAAATGGGCTCTCCCATATTAGCAAATGGTCTTATAATGAACTAATTCCTTGGAGGAGGCCACCTTTACAAAGCAAGCATTTGTGGCTGAGGCACTTTCTATACTAGTGGTGATTTCACTATGTGGACGTGTATTGATTTTATGAATCAATTACCAACCACATTCTTGTTATGATTGAAAGGTTTAGGATTCTCTGCCACATTTGTTGGATTTAAAGTTGAAATTTGGGTTTGATTTTGATTCTTAGTTTGATGTTTTAATTGACTTTATGAATAAATTTTTATCAATCCTTTATCAATGAGGGCCTTCTCTATTTGTACCCCTTTAGTAATTATGTTATTAAAGTCATCTAGACTTTGTAATCTAAGGTTAAGAGCTGGTTCTAAGCTTAAATTTGTCAAGAATATATTTGTTAACTACATATCAAGAAGTGTATGTGTAAATTTGTTACCCAATGCTTACCATATTTGAAGATAAGAAATAATAATCTCATCCCCTCATTATTTGATAACACACAAGTTAACTATGATAAACTCATATTTGATGATATATGAAAAGTGATTAATAAACTTCTCTGATGAATTATCAAAATCTATGATAGAAATTTTTGGGAGGTGCATAAACCATTATAAAGTTTCCAAAGCCAAACTCTATGAGAATAAGAAAAGCAATACAATTGTGTCATATCCTACTTATTGGTAGGTAAAAAATAGTTATTGTAGGTGCTCTCTTGGGTCACCTTTTCATTCATACTTTTCAAATTTAAAAATCTCAAAATGAGCTGGAAGAGGTATCTAGAATATACTCAGATAAAATGAGTATGAACATACGTGATCTAAATTATATTTTTGGCATTCATTCCTATCTTGTAATCCTAAAATTACATCTTTAAAAACTAACATTCCTAGGAAAATGAACTATTTTGGGACAAAGTTGGGGAATTGTAAGAATGAGATAGAAATTATGTATTAGTTGGATTTGTGGTAACTCCCTGTACTAACTAATTAGAATTAGTAATCATCTTACTACGATTGGACTAGTTAAAAGGAACTTGGTAGTGATTGGGATTAGAATATGGAATATAGAATCATTTTTGTGTAGGAAAAATTAATTAATTTTTACTGACAAATTGTTGTTGAGTGGTGGGAATTCAATATTAATTAGAATCAACTTGTTATCTAGTTAGAACTCATTATTATGTACTGAACAAGATTTAGCAGTTATTAGAGATACCTTGATTAACTATAGGAGGATTGTGATTGTGGAGATGTGAATTGGAAGGGATATTTCATGTCTCTATATGGACCTATTGGGAATGAGTTAAACTTTGTAACTATCGAAGGGGTATTTTTTAGGAGAAATTATAAGAGTGGGATTAACAAGAACTTGATTAGGATTAGGTAAAGTTTGTTGGGGATTATTTACTACTGGTTATGAGGAATCTAAATGTGTATTTTTCTTAGGATTAGTAGTTGTCTCTAGAGTAAGTAATGGATCAAATAATAAATATTTAACCTAATGCTCAATAGGCTAATTAAAATCTATGAGTGGAGGATCAGAAGCTGGAGTAACTAACAAGGCATAAAAATTATTCAACTATTGATCAACCTATTATAATTGGGTTATAATGCTACGTGAAAGTTGGGGTGGGGATAAAAGTAACTCTTTCCCCTTTCTATTTGTTTTTGGAGTTGTCTATGTTTGAATAATTTTAGGACCATGGTTAGACAAGGATACATAATTATTCCACTCTATAATTTTGATAATGTTTTGTGGTTATGATTTCTCAACATTATGTAAGGTATCTATAGGATAATCATGAGGAACTTTAGCACCCATCACTAATAAATATAAGAGAGATTCATCTATATTATTAAACAAGTCTTTCTCAAGTTTCGATCAAGCTATAGGTAAGTGGCACATCTTCATACTTAGGCTGGTGAACTTCCATATCATGTGACTTCATAAAATCCTATTGATCATGGCAATAATGTAGTTGATACATAGATGGGTTTGTTTGACCTTGGGTTTAATCATCATCATAAGTAGAATTATAATCCATGCCACTTATTATGTAACAAGGCATGTTGGACACTATTGTAAGCCAATAATTTGACCCAAATGTAAGTAATTAGACCTAACCTTAGAATAAACCTAGACATAAAAGGGAATACGATTTAGAAATGAAAAAATAAAGCTTTAGAATTAAAAAATTTTGATTTGAAAATGAGAAAATGATACTAAGACTAGAATTTTATCCTAGTCTTGAAGTTATGCTAAACTATAAACATGGGAAAATGATTAGATCTAGTCCAAATTCACACAATCAACATAACAATATAATTTGAGACAATAAAGTTATGTGTTTAAACAAATTTGGACATGATATGTAGATGGTAATAATTTTGACTTGAAAAGTGGATAGATTAATGCCTGTTTTTGAAGGTGTATGTATAATATGATGATTTTTTGACACCATGACTAATAATTCAAACACATAATATTATGACCCTGCTTTAGTGACTAACATGGGAGTACACTGCATTCATCGATTCTTTAGATATACTTTCCTTAAGAGAGGATTGTAAAACTTAATATTATTTAAGTAATTAATGAAATGACTAGGGGTGTTTTAATCCCACCCTTATCTTAATATATTTATACATAAAATATATCTTTGAGTGTGATTAATTTTACAACCCCGTATTGATGAATGTTTTATGGCTAAAAGGTCCCATGCTAAAGTTTTCATGGGATTTCAAGATGGTTATGATATACCTTATGGCATGTGAGCATAAAAATTCATCAACTATACATTGAGATTAAATTATCCATTTACCAAAGGGTCTTGTCCCTTTATGACCAATTCAGCCATAAGATTTTAGTGAAATGGTACTAAGAAAAATCAAGCTCTGAATGACCTTTCAGCAAAGATATCATTAATGTAACATCAATTTGTATAAATTATTAGATAATAAGGTTGGTATACATTTTAGGTAATGACATCCAAGTAACCACAGATAAGGACTCATGAGAAGGCAATGACACCCCAATCACATAGCCAAAAAAAAATGATAGTTATTGTTATTTTGATTTGAAAGAATCCCACTAATGGTAAGTGAAGAGTATAATAGGAAAATATCTTAGGATAAAAAAATATCACCTCCACATTTTTGAATCACCCTACTAAAGGTAAGAGCATATGTATGGAATAATCACATAAGCACACAAGTGAACACTTACAAAGATATTTGAAGAAAGATGAAAAGAAATAAACATGTTCTTATAACACAAAATCTAAAGATGATTTTTTTAAAAACACTAAATCAAGAGATGAATTCATTTTAAAACACTAAAGGAAATGTGAACAAGTAATATATTTTTGAATGAATCACCCCACCCTTTTGGAACCTAAAAGAAAGTAATGTTACTACTTGTTTTTGTGGGTATTTATCAAGTGAAGGAAGTAAATTTTTTATGTTTTGAAAAATCTTGTGTTTTTTTATCACACAAAGGTGAATTATTCATCTACCAAGACTAATTATTTGTTTTTAGAAACCTATAAAGAATAAAATAGAATCTGTGAAAACATATACAAAGGTGAACTCATCAATTAGTAGGTCAATTTTGATGATTATATGAACATTTTTGATGATAACAAAACAATTTCACTGAAATAAAATCAAATCTACCAATTATTAAGAAAGCCAAGCTGTAAAATACTTGATAATGATTTCATCAATTTCTTGACAATTTCACTTATTTCAGGACAACTTCATGAATTCTAAGATGATTTAACCAAACATAAAATCTACACAAATAGAACTGAGAAGAAAATAGAGAACAAAGGCATTTTCACTAATTAAATGGGCATTTTCACTAATTAGCAGGTTGATTTCATTGAAATATAAGATAATTTTGTCAAAATAATGAAAAATTCATCGATTAGTATGAAAATAGCCTATGGTGTTACTCGAGAGAGATTTTATCAAATTTTGGATGCTTTCTCTAATTTAACAATTATTTTTACCAATTTTGAGATAATTTCACCAATTATGAAACCTATGCATAATATAGAACAGAGAAGAAAACATAGAATAAAGTCATTTTTTGATTATATGGTGTTTTTATTGATTAGTAAAAAAATAGTGGTACTTTTATGATTTCATGAATCAAATTCACTGAAATGCAGAGGAAAAAAACAATGGAAAAAATGAACATAAATGAGCCAAAAGAATATAGAATAGAAATACTACTATAGAGGATCAAACTAAGGGTGTGGGTTGTCAGGTCCCATTGGGAATGCCATATGTATCCATAAGAGTGTTCACAAGTGTTATTTTTTTAATGTTAGATAAGTTAATCAAATAAAGTAAATGAAATATAAATTTGAGCCCAGGACCTCGATGAGCATAATATAAAGATAAACTAAACCAGAATCAAGGAAAGATACAAACTATGATGACCTTCCATTCACTATTATTCACCTTATTGTAAGTGGACATGACTCAGTTGTAGCTTCAAGAAGTATTTAAAAATGTTATTATCCCAATATTAACCATCTCTCCTTGAAGACTTTAATAAATTCAGTTGATAAACATGGACTTAGATGCATAAGTTAGCATAATAAATTGACAGGGATTTGTTATGAGTCTTGAACATCCAAAATTATAAAGGTAAGGGGTCTATTTATAATAATTAGAAATCAATGATTACCTTTCATCTTGAGTCTAATATGGATGGTTTCAAATTCATCCTCAACAAGTCATATGGAATAACATATGGATTGATAACATGATCCCTTAATCTTGTCCAAGATGAAGGGTGGAGGATATCTCTTGAAAATATTAAAGGGGGATAAATATGAGCCCTCCATATTTCATATAAGATGAAGGTTGGTCAAATTATCTTTTTCATATTAAATGTGGGCTCTTCAACTTGTTTCCAAGATGAAGGGTGGATAATCATTCTCAATAAATCATATGGATAACCAATGTGGGCCCTTCATCTTGTTTCCAAGATGAAAGTTTGAGAGTACTCCCTAAAATATCTCACAATATCAATTAAGGGACCTTCGTATTATATCAAATATGAAGGGTGGAGAATAATCCTTTATATTAATTCATTCAATAATTATTTATCTCACAAAAGGATATTCCATATGATCTCAAGATTATTTTTCAAATGAAGATCCCTTTGGAAGGACAAAAAATGGAATAATTAATAATTGAAAGGAAATAATAACTACATTTTCATATAATTATAATTTGAATAATGATTAATTCAATTCATAAAAAGATCAATTTAATTAATACAATGTGAGGAATTTGATTAGAAGAATGATTTATAGAAGGGGAATTAATTAGATTAATTGATCGGTGAGGGAGAACTAGTGAATTGATTAGAGTAGAATAATTGACCATATAAAATGACCAAATGTTAATTGAATAGATCTAATATATTGAGTTATCCCACCTATGGATGTCCTAATGTGAATTTGAAATTGTATGTTATATAAATAGATGATTTCGAACCATTTTGTGTGAAATTGTAAGAAGTTGTTCCATTTTGAAATTTTGACATAAAAGTGACAAAAATGGAGTGTCTACACCATGAGTCTCTAATAAAATAGAGGGTCTATAAAGACACAAATTGAATTTAAAAAATAGTCAGGGTTCACCATTAATAATTTTTATGGTAATTTCAATTTCAATAAAAATAAGGAAGAAACTAGTTATGACTAGCTTGATCTAAGCAAACATTAATGAAATTCCATATGTGACAATGAAACTAAACTAAGCAACTTTAAATGATAAAGAACTAAGGACTGATCATATATATTTATTATTCTACAAATTAGAGACTATAGATAGACTATGTTCAACCTACTCTTTAAATATGAAAATTATCAAATTCTTTGTGAGATACCAATTCAAAATGATATACCCATTCCTATTATTATCCTATTGGTAAAAACACATTTGTTTGTTATTTTATGATTGTGTTTGATTTTGTCCTATGGGGTTTCATGTTTTGAGTTTTCTATCACTTGCACATTTATTTTGCTATATTTTTATTTTATATTAAATTCATGATTATGTAGGGAATAATTCCTATAATATAATAATATCCTCAACCTATCTTAAAACTAAAAAGGATCAAAATTTAAGGATGTAGTAAACTATGAATTCAACATTGTAAAGTGTATATCTATAATGAATAGAATCAAATCTCCTCATAGTTATGTGAGTGTGTGGATGGAAGAAATCAAGTGAGTGTTTTTGAACCTATTTTTTCAAAAACAAATGATGATGCATTTGAATTTAGTCTAATATCCTCCTTTATAACATGGGATACATTGAGAAACCAAGACAAATGACAATGTCACAAGTGTAGGATATTCAATTAAGCTTGGCTTGAGTGATGCTTGGTTATATCACTGAATTTAGATGTGTCTTTTCACTTAATATTTATATATTTATTATTATTCATTGTAGATAAATCAAATGCATTACTTAAAAAATATAGATATAGCTTGATTTGGAATAACCTATACATGCTAGCCAACTATAATAATATTAAAAAATAAGATTAAAGGTGCATGATTCATGGAAATGGGCTGATAGACCCACAAAACTAAGTGTGAATTTTTTTGGCGGTTTACAATTTTACCCCAGATAGGACCATATAATGTATGGGCTTGAATTGGGAATGAATACTATCTCTATTTTGAGGTAGAGTTCACTAATAAATGATAAATATTCTTGATGCCTTAACAAATACATTTTTTATAAGTGTTTACATGATTTTAAGATCAATTGACCAAGTTTGAACCTATTTTTGGGTTGGTTATTCCTATAAATAGGCTAAACTATACAAGTTTTCCAAATAAGGTGAATTAGGCATAATAATCTTGGAATAACATTATTTTGAAAAATTTAGGCATGTACAAGACATTGGAGGAATAATTCTAAAAAAAATATACTAATGGTCCATTGAACCCATTTACATATTTAACCTTTTATATTAATTTATAATTATTGGATTAAGACAAATAGCTACATAACTAATAAGTAAATAAAAAATATGGAAATGTAATTAATAGGGAGATGATCATGAAGAAGAGAAATATTATTTCTATTAAAGGTAAAAGTGAGTTTTATGGAAATAGGGACTCTACCCTTTACAATATAAATTGTAAACATGGTCTTCAGAACCTGATATAAAATAAAAAAATTGCATAGAAGCAACCAAGAAAAAGCAGCAAAAAAGCAACAACTTCCAAATAAGCTACACAAAACAAAGATGTATCACGATCCTTCTAAACTTTTTTCCTTTTGCGATCAGAGGGTCATGTTAAGAGGTTTTTAATTCTTATTTTCTCTACCTTTCTTTTCTTAGATCGCTAATGTCCAAAATCCTTCTTTCCTAAATTTTATACAATAGAGATGAAGTCTCAAAGAGTATACATTGGTTTGTACTTTATCAAAGATTCCCTTACTAAAAAATCTTCTTTAGAACCCAAAGAATAACATTTTCCCCTAATACTTCCTTTTGCAAGTCTACATTTATTTGGTCTAGAGACATAATCTTTTCATCCATTGAGATACTAGTGGAACCCAGAATGAATTCTTCAAATATTGTTATTAACCATAGGAAAGGAGCTAACTTGGTTTCTATAGAAATCACTATCAAATGAGCTAACTTGATTGATATGGAACTAGCTACAAAAGATAATAAATTAGGTGATATTGATGATATTAAAAAACTTATTATTATAGAAAATATGCTTTATGTGAAATATATTGATGGAACTACAAACACATGTATATGTGTGGTAGAAGGGAAAAGGTTGATTGCAAATATGTATTATAAAAAGATCATTAAAAAAGATATCATCACTTTTGGATCTAAAGGTAGTATTTGCAAATTGGTACCCATGTTAAAAGATAATGAAAAACCATGATGGTTTAAAGTTGAATCTGATATTTTTGGCACTCTTTTTGATGAAAAATTAAATATATTTGAAATATATATGGATTATTTTGGAAGGATTTGATAGTAAAAGCACAACGAGATCATAGTTTTGGATTTATGGTTTTTTAATGTTACCAAAATATAGTAATGTTTTTAAAATTAATTGAACATCTTCATCTTACATATTTCACCATGAGAAATCTAAATACTGATATTTAACTAACTACATTCATTTAGTTAACCACAAGGTTTATAGATAACCCACTTAGCTAAGGATCACCATCAACACACATAACAATCATAAACAATGTTGAATAGATAATAAATACTAAATCTAAATTATTGATAAAATAGTATAATTTCAACCATGACTAATACAAAATTACAACCACTATTGCAGAATTAAAATGAGTATATATTATAATTTTCAGAAATAAATAATATCTTAAATAATAATACATAATACAAAGCTCCATAGAGCATGAGTCTCCACGACTCAAGTATCAATCTATAATCTCAAGTTTAGTCTCTAGTGTAGTACTCTAGCTAGGAGGGAGAGCATCATCTGAATGCTTTTATACATCAATGATGGACCATAGATCCCCCACACTATCTCCCAACAAGGAAATGGTCCTCCCTTCATGGATGGGTAGATAATGATGGTATAGGAATCTAGAGTGACAAATCAAAACCTATACGTTGTAGATATCTAATACATAATATGTGTCATAAATAAATCCATTCTAACATGATATTACACAAATATGAAAATTATATCAACATATGAAATGATACTGTTTAATTATAAACATTACTTTGGCCAAAGTTTTTAATAGTTTATTGATCTCTAGAATCAGTCAATTTCAAACACACCATTCAATCAGATTATGCCTTATCTTGCAATGATGATGCTAATTAAGCTATTCAAATCCATCTACTACTTATTTAGAGTCATAAATGTGATATTTTATGTAAACATATATATAATATAAAAACTAATAGATTCATTTAAAATATTCCCTATTAGCAGATACAAATATGTTCAGTATGGAAATATCAATTACATTCATTTAGTCCATCAAATGAAATGCAATGAATCTAAGATCCTATAATTTATTACAGAATAATAAATAGAATCATATATAATCCTCAATAAAAACATACAATCTGGATAAGAATCATATTTAGACTACATTACTATATATCAAGAGTTTCCATGATTCAACTATCAATCTATAATCTCAAGTGTAGTACTCCAATTGAGAGGGAGGGTATCATCCGAGTGTTTTTACACACTAACAATAAACCATAGATCCCCCACCCTATCTCTCAACAAGGAAATAGCCCTCCCCTCATGGCTAGGTAGATAATAATGGTGCAAGAATCTAGAGTGACAAACAAGAACCTGTGTGTTGTAGATATCTAATACATAATGTGTATTATAAATAAATCTATTATAACAAGATATCACACAAATATGAAAACTATATCAACATCTGAAATGATAATATTTAATTATAAACATTACTGTAGACAAATTTTTCAATACTTTATTGATCTCTAGGGTTAGTCAATTTCATGCATACCACTCAATCAAATTATGTCTCATCTTGCATTGATGGTGCTAATTAAGCCACTAGAATTCATCCAATAATTACTTAGAGTCATAAATTCAAGATTTGGTTTAATTTATGACTACCAAGTTAGCTCATTTGATAGTGGCCTCACCTTCATCATTTTATTCATCTGCATGCTCATTGCATACCTTAGAACTCTCCTAATATTCCACCATAATTAACCAACTAGCAATGAACTAGGTGTTTCCAAACCAAAAAGAGAACTTCCTTTCTTAGCTGGTATGTTTAACACTCTATCAAAGCCAAATTAATCCTAATAATCTCTAATGTTCCCTCATTAATGAAAAAAACTAAATTTATATTATCACCTTTGAACTATCCATATCAACATTGATTTCACAAAAAACCATCGATTTATATTAAAGTCTTAATCATCATATAATTCAAAAGGTATTTCAACTAGCTTTAAAATGAACTGGGACATTAATAATAATATCAAGTCCATTACAAAATCATTTGACCTTTTAACTAGTGGTCAGCTTAATATGTCAACAAAATAACTTAGTGACTCTCACTTATTAGTGATAAACACTTTCCAAAACACAATGACTTCACCTAATCATTTAATAATATAAACATGGTTTAATATATTATGAATATTAAATCCTTGGTCAACACAAAATCAAATATAATGAAATTTTCAAATAAATCTATGATATCCTTTTGACATTAGAATATACAATTATTATACACAATAATAATCTTCTAAATACTATTTTAACCTTCATCATAAATATCAAGTGACACTAATAAAATATGTCTACCATGTACTATAACAATGCACACATAACATCACATTATTAAACTACAAAACTATACCCAATAAAGTAGTGAGGAAAGTAAAACATCTACAAATTAACTCATTCAATCAAGAAATAACATGATAAAAGATAAGCTATGTATGATAACCATATTAATGAATTCACATAACCAAATCAGCATGATCATCAACAATAATCAAGATCACACTGGAAAGTGTATTAATAATTATTTAAATTAAAGTAACACAAAACATGTTACATCTATCTACATCAATCAATGAACATAAAGCATGCTAAGCTATTATGGTGTGTGCATGGGTTTTTATTTTTTCATCTTGTGATTTCCCAATGCCTCCATTCACACCATCCTCTTCGATGATTCTCTTCCTCCATCACACTCTGAGGGATGGATCTATACTACATCCACCTCATAACAATGAAGGTATTTAGCCTAAAACACACATATATCCATTGAAAAACTATTGTATAGACTATTAAATATGATCATAATGTACATAATATAAAAGTACAACTAACTCATAGCTAATCAATCATGTAAATTAAGTAACATATAACTATCCCATAATTATAATATGACACAAAGATCAATAAATAATTAGTTAATCACATAATAACCTTAAAAATCCATAGATCAATAAGTTATTTAGCTTATGTAGAAATTAGGATGTGACATTTAACTTAAATTATTATTTTTAATGAGGAAGATTCATATTCTTCTCAATTAGTTTAAAATATGGATCTAGATTTGTATTATAACTTACCTTCTAGAAGGTTTGCCATTTTTATAAATTTAATATTATTATAATGTCATTATTTAAAATTATATGGTAGACATTGGAGAGGTATGCATTTGGAAACATGGGTGGAGGATACTTAGATACATTTTCACATGTTTAATATTATATATCCTATGAAGGCATGGTTTTTAGACATATGTCAATAAAAATAAGAATAGTCATAATATTATTGATGCCCATATATGGGTGTTTAATGGGATAAATCTAAAACTCTTTCCATGGAATATTTTTTTAAAATAGTTATATTAACCCTTACCCTAATGTGATCTGAGTTAGGTATTATTATTTTCCCATGGAATATTATAAAATCAAAGTTTTTCAACTTATTAGAGACACCCTTGGGAAAATATGTGTAATATATCCAAGATCTATGTGTAGGGAGGTTTCTTTTAACAGGATCAAGACTCAGGTGGATCAGTTGTAGATAATAACTAAAGCTCTCATTCTAAAAGTTGGAGGGAAGGAGATTGTTTAGATGGTAGAGTTGAGGGATTCGGATAATAATTTTTAAAATCATATAGGTTTGGAATTACATAAAAATATTGTATTAATCCATATTTTAATATTGAAATTATCCCATGAAATATTAAAAATAAAGGTTTTATCCTATCTAAATTGAAAAGTATTTAGAGAATAAATATGGAGTGCTTGTTAGATCTTATAATAATAATAATAATAATAATAATAATAATAATAATAATAATAATAATAATAATAATAATAATAATAATAATAATAATAATATAGACCACAAATTATACTATTCATTTAGGTGCAAAAGAGGAATATTAGACATATATTTCTCTTCATCCCAAGGGTTATTTAAGATTTCATAAAATCTTGAGCTTTGTTTTATAGGATGTGCAATGATAAAATAGTCTATATAAATAATTTAGTGGGGATTCTCATAATTGGCCTCCTACTATGGAATATGAATTTGAAAAACTGACATCAAATTATTATAAAGGTTATTTAAGCTATGATGAATAAATGAGATATGAGTCAAAGTGTAGACATTATTTTTAAATCTCACCTTAGTCTTGTACACTTGGAAAATACATATCATGGATGTACCTTCAACTTCTAGACCTTTCCCACTACCAAAAGGTTTACATACACTATCTCTTGGTGCCTAATTTCTTATCCCTTAGTTTGACCAATGTTATTTTGATGACCCAGGCCCTCTATCTTACCCAAAATGTTATAAACATCTTTATCTTCTATTTATGGAAATTTTGGACTTACACCTATTTTATAGCTTCAACAACATTTGTGTCTCGATTAGACACATACGTAGATGTAAGTGTCTTATTCTAACGCAATCATATAGTGCCATAAACTCATCTAATTGGAAAACTAAATGTATTACTATGGTCAACCTATGTGTTTTAGTGTGAGATATTCTCAAAAGGGATTGGTACAAACATAATATCAATCCTCATTCATTCCTCACCTATCACATAACAAAAAGCACTCAATCAATCACCCAGGTGATAAAATATTCCATATTATCTTCTATTTACATATTAGTCATAGGGAAATCATATTTATAGGTAAAAATTATTGAAATATCATTCCATGAGCCATATTTACTAAGTTAAAATACAAGTTACTATTGTACTAACTTATCACAATTTTCATGATTCACACACAAGTCAACACATAGGGGAAAACTACATAAGTGTGAGGCCCTCTTCAATGTATTCAATATGTAGGAAATGTTCATTGAAAAAGGTGTCTTTGGGGTACATTGAAAATTTGTTACAAATAACACATTTGTCCCACAATAATTATGAAGATGGAAAACTAGGGTTTTTCTATTTGACAAGGTGTAATAGTCTATGACCGATATCTAAATGCACCAGAGCAAAGGTGATACAAAACCCCAAAAAATCTCGGTGGATACATCTATTTTTATTAGGTATCCATATTGAACACCTTTATTTAAGTTAGATAGTAACTTTGATGTAATCATCCCAAGTTGATGCAAGTGTCCACAACTATAGAGGTAAAATTTACAAAATTAGGGGACTGATCCAAAATCTAGATCTAGTCTACTTTCTTCCTATTCTAGATCTAAATCTATGTTAATATCAAAACCAACTGCATATTTTTTTTTCATTATCATTTTAATATTTAGCATATTTGTACTTTCTATTTTTACCATATCTCAACATAATGAATTCAATATATGTTTATCTGAGTTTCATAAATAATTTTCTTGATTTAGAGATTGTCTACCATCATTGTGCCCTAGGATATCTCTACCCCTTTAACCCTAGATGCACCATATCTAGATTTTATGGTTAAACATTTGGTATATCCAGATGCCAATGTACATGTTCTCAACAATTTGTTCTACCTAGACTTTTTTTGAGTGACAACTACCATCCCACACCATTATTTTCCCACAACATATATTAGATTTTGTGGCCCATGTTATCACTACTCGAAAAGGTAAACGTGTTTAACCTAGTCTTCCTTCTCTTAATATACAATAGGTACCTCCTAAGCCAAATATTATGATTAAATATAAGGTATATAACCTTGTTGACCAGTTGTTAAACACACATGCTAAAATTTCCATCATTGAACTTCTAAAATAATGTACTATCTGTAAGGATATTTTATGTTAAGGATTTCATGAAACCAAAGTTCTAAGTTATATTGATCCAGCTTATATTTTGGATGTCATGAAAAATATCAAAAATAATGCAAAAATAATCACCTTTCATCCAATAGATTTACCACCTAGATATGTTATCGAACAAGATTTACAATGTTGTTCATACAAGTAACTATGCATAATAAGGGTATCAAAAGGATGATAATTAATAATGGATCAGGATTAAACATTTGTAGCATAAAATTTCTAACTGCCATGGGTATTAGCACCAATATTTTATAAATATTAGTGATACATATCAAGGTATTTGATAATTCACATAACCCCCTAATTGTCCAAATAACTTTAGATGTAATGTTGGGGCCAAAAATGGTTCCTAACACCCTTTAGGTAATGTCTCAATCATTACATTATAATTTTATTCAAGGTAGTCTTTGGATACATACAATGGAGGCTATCCCATATACTTTACATTAGTGTGTAAATTTCATACATGATGAGACCTTATTGATAATGCCTATAGATGAGTAACCTTTTAAATTTTGTAAAATGATACATTGTGACACATAAGGCATTCCTATAGTAATTCCTCCTACAAAATGTATTCCTCTTGAGAGTATCTAAAATTATTAAGTGGGCACAGCAAGTACAATGGATTCATTATCTTTGAATACAAATAAGGCACGAAACACTGAAGTGCACATAAATTCAATTCATGAGAAAGAACCATTGTCAAAGAAACTAATGATGCCAAAATGAAAATAAAATCAAATAGTTGAGTTTCCATTATTGGTAAATACTGAGCAACAGGATGTCCATGTTTGAGATTATTATGGCATTAATGAAGATCTATTCTATGATATGACATATGAGACATTATAAAAACTTAATTTTCATCCACTTGATCATATTTTGCATAACTTATTCACACTTAAAAGTCATAGTATATATAAGCTAAACTCACTTATAGAGGATACATAATCAAATCAAGTTAAGGTAAAAATAAAAATAGAATCTGTGCATGTAAATTCTTGTTATTCTATACATTCCTGTTGGGTACACACTTTACATCAACCATATAAGGGTTAAATGTAGATACATCATGTAAACAATGTGTATGTCTCTCATTAGACTCCACAAAATATTCTACAAATCATAACACACCAAGACACTATGGATACATTACTTTCCATACTACTTAAACATATAATGATATCATTACCTTCAAACAAACACAAATCAAGTAGTAAAAATGTTCCTAAACAAGGCTTACCATATTTTAACTACCATCAGATAAATGGCCATCATATAACTAATTATCAGACATTGAAAAACCAAATTCAAAAATATAAGAGTGAGAGTCACATAAAAATTATGCCCAATAAGATAGAAATATGAACTTCTTCCAAAGATTCACATGAAAACTATCCTATAAAGTGATGAAGGTATAAAGATCTAACTATTACTGGTAATATTGATGGGGTTTATTGTCAACATCTCAAATTTAATAGAAATAATTGGGATAAAATGTGTATCACTACTTTCCTTTAATAATTGGGACACACTATAATTGAATTAACATTATCTTTGTTGTTTCCAGAATCTTCTAGGTACATCTACCTACCAGTAGCATGTGGACCATAGGTAGTCCCAATGATCATATTGGATATTAGATTGGGATCCACATTTGACATTCAAATTTACACAACATTAGTTTACTAGTTAGAATACAACACTACATAATGCATATATGTGTGTTACCTTTATTGTTAGTGATAGGGATATTTATTTACACTATGATGTATATGGTCACTTATCCCCACCGATGCCTTTTAAAATACCATTACATAGAAACATTGAAGAGGTGGCCATGAATCCATATAAATAAAGAATTAAAAATGACACAACTGATCCTAAAAATTTTGATAATGAGACCAGCCTTGATTATTCCTCTTGAGTATTCCAAAAATACTAAAAAAAAAAAAAAAACCTCAAAAATCAAAAAATATTTTCAGCATTGACATGTTTTATGATCTCCTTGACATATATGTTGTTGGTTCCATGTTGGTAGATGGTATATTAGTATTTTATATATACACTTGTTTCACACATCTTTTAAATGTGATTTATTCATACATAGATACATGATATATGTACTTTCATATGTTGGTATTTCCCTCTACTCATGTCATGTGGACATTTGACTAAGTCATGCACCTTCGATTGTGAGACATTTGAACATGTCCCTTATTTGAGATCTCCTTGGACCCTTGTCTTTTATTTTTATTTTAAGTTCTCTTGTGTGTGTGATTTATTATTTTTTGATCTTATACTATTACTATATAGATGTTGCCATGATTTATATTATGCATCTTGGACTTGGTATGATTACTTCCTTCATTCTTTAATGATATATCTACCTAGACCTATTCCCTCTATATGATACATGGTATATTCATAGTTTACATGTTTATATTATTATTCTAAGGTATGATAACTTTCAGTTGTTAATTTACCTCCCCTCAAAAGGGGGGATAAATTTAGTGGGGGCATGACATAGAGGCATGACTTACACATTGATTCATAGATTCAGATTGCAATGGGGGCATGTTGTGAAAACACATTCTCCAAATTTTTCATAGTTTCAAATTCAATGAGTGCATGTTTTGGAAATATATTCTACACACTTATACAATATGAAACATACCCTGACTATAGTGGGGGCATGTTTTGGAGACACATCTTGCACATTGGGACTTGTATCAATTTTTAGATTTCTCCATATATAATGGGGGCATGTTTTGGAAACATGTTCTCCACACCTATACATAAATTTTCATATTTAGATATAAACTAAGGGACATTTTTTGTAAACATGTTATTCACACTTCACAATTTGAAATTGGCTAAATTTCATAGGTATATGATTCATATACACATTTATGGTAGATTTCTATACACCGGTAGCATTGTTATGCACAATTTAAACATGAGAAATATCTAAGGTGCATATTCTATGCAATGTGTGCCTAATATTTTTATCAAATCAGTTTAAAATTTTAAACATTTTAAGGTACTTTCGTCATGCAATCACCTCAGCTATAAAATTGGCAATATAGTGGATTGGCTCAATACAGTTCATAAAATTCCAACCTGATGCAATACTGATGAAAGTACCTCATGCAATATTTAGTGATTTTATGAACTGTGCTGAGGTGATTAAATCACTAAATATTTCCAATTTTATAGGTTGGACATGATTACATTATCCAAGATCAAAATTTTTAGTGTGATTTGACATGGATCACTCATATTCACTAGTTATAAGAATGATTGGTTTGCATGGTTGAGCTAATATCAACTATCATGTGGCAACTCACATTTTATCTAAGGTTAGGGGCATGTGTCCTCCAATATCTCTCTATCTCTCTCTATATATTCACTTTGTAGATTTATAATTGTCCTAATCTAAGCTCTAATGATTCATAATGATATATATTTTCAAATCAAATTACTAAAAAGCAAGACGGTTGCATTGGTACACAAGTTTAATCTTAAACATTGTTCTCTTTAAAATTAAATAACTTAAATGATTTTATTTTAAAATTATATGTACTAATTATATAATAAAACATGATCTTAGTTGTAGGTCAGTCACCAAAAAAACACTCGGGTTGGACTTAAGTAAAGGCAAGGTGTGTTATATAGACCAATGTATACATCTTTTCTCCTTTAAACCAATAATCTAATAACTACATTAATGTGGGGAGGTTTATACACTATTTATAAATTATATATCACCTCAGTCTTGTACACATAAAAAATATATGCCATGAATGTATCTTCAACTTCTAATCCTTTCTTACTCCTAAAAGGCTCACATACACTATCTCTCTTTACCTAATTACTTATCTCTTAGTCTAACCAATTTTATTATGATGAACATAGAATTTTATCTTTCTTAAAATGCTATAAACATACTTATCTTTTATTTTTATAATTTCTATACCTAAACCTATTTTCTATTTGGTCGGACACTTACATCCCGATCAGCCACATATATTGATGCAAGTATCCTATTCAGATGAAAGTGCCCAATGCCATAATTTCATCCAATTTTCAAATGAAACATATTCCTATAGTTGTACTAAGTAATTTAATTAAATATATTCTACAAAGGGGTGGGTATAAATATAATATTAGTCTTAATTCATTCCTAGCCTAGCATAGTAAAAAAACACTTAATAAAGCACTCAGGAGATTAAATCTTTCAAATTATCTCCTATTTCCATATCATTCATAGTGAAATCATATATATAGGTATGATTTATATAAGGATAAATACATGAGACACATTTTCCAAGTTACAAGATAGGTCACTATTTTACTACCTCATCACACATTACATGATTCACATACAAGACAACATGTAGGGGAGAACTACATAAGTCTTAGGCCTCTTTAGAGGATTGGATACATAGGAAATGCTCATTGAAAAGGGGGTATTTTTGGTATTTTAACATTGTGATACCACTAACACATTTTTCCCATAGCCATCATGAAGATGAAGAGTTGATTTTTCTATTTGACAAGGAGTGATTATCCATGACCCAGATCTGAATGTACCAAAGTGAAGGTGACATGGAACCCAAAATCATATAGGTAGTCACATCCAATTCTATTAGGTATTATATACTAGATACCTATGTCTAAGTTAGATGGTAACATTTATGTAACCATCCCAAGTCGATGAATGTTCTTGTAGCTATGAAGGAATAATTTTTAGGATCAGGCAACTGATCCAAAATATAGATCTAGATATATATTTACATCAAGACTAAGTATTTTTTTTCATTGTCATTGTAATATCTGACATAGTTTTACTTTCTATTTCTAGCATATCTTAGCACAATAAATTAAATATATGTTTATCTAAGTTTTAAAAATAATTGGCCTACTTTAGAGATAGTCTACCATCCTTGTGCCCTAGACTATATCTACCCCTTTAACCCTATATTCCCCATATCTATATTTTATGGTTAAAAACAAAGGAGGATTACTAAAATTTATACTAAACAAGAAACGTTAGGGCCATAACACACATGAGATATTTTTTCATCTTCACAATGTGAAAGGGGATAAAGATGTGACTTATATAGTCTATCAATCTAATTTGGATATCCCACATCAAATATTGAAAGAATGGGTCTTCAGGGAGAAAACATTTTGAGGTAAAACAATTGGAAGATTAGCTGGAGGCTATAAATTCAAGATTTTAGATGATGGTGGTAGATAATTTCTCCACCCCAAGGAAGAAACTCTTAATATAATGATTGTTGGGTATAGGATTTATCATACCTATTATCCATACATATATAATTTTGGTTTATTTAAAACTACTTTTTATTTATTTTATTTCTAGATTTATAAGTGGTAAATTAACGTGCATGTTTGGCTCTTTGTGATTAGAGTATTGATCCTTGGGCAAAGAGGGGAATACCAATATGATAAGTTTTTGTAAGAAGTACGTGAATATAACATGCCTTATTATGTTTAATGATGGATATTATCATGTCTCTTCATGGTGGTTAATATATAGAGATATTTTAATCATTTCTAAATAATATAGTGGCATATTACTTTTTAATTCATGATTTTTTGGTGGTCCTTTTACATGATTAATAATTTTCTATGATGTCATGATTAGGACGTCATTTATTACACTTTCAACTTCCTCAATAGATAATAAATAGGGCATCACTTTATACAGATCATGGAACTAGGAATGAATTCATTTTTTGATTTGGTAATTATAAATTAACTTGAGCTAAGTGTCTCTGGGTTCTATGTAATTGATTTTTTTGTAGTCTTTTGTAGTCTTATCTTTCAAGTTTGTAACTTGTAGCTTTGCATCTCTTCAACTAGACTCTTTATTATCATAGTCTAGTACTGAAGATATCTAATTAAAAGGATAAAGAATTTGAAACCCCAAGATCGTGGGGATCTAAATAAAAATATTGAATGTTATGAAATCCTATGTAAAGTTTGATGGGATATTTTTTTGTAAACACAATATGGTTTTTACAAGACAATTTCCCTTGAATTTAAAAAATATTTTAAAAATTGAGTTTTTAATGTTATAGGATTGTAGATTAAGGACAATGAATACTTTCTTGAAATTTAGTTGGGCCTCTCTCAATTATATGAGTGATTTCATTTTTTGAAAATAAAGACTTCTCAATTTAAAGATAACTTTAAATTACCTAGTGAAATAATCGAAATACTAGTGAGGGAGTTATTTGCACATCCCTTCCCTCAATTTGGCCTCAAATTGCTAAGGATAAAAAATAATATTTCACCTGTGAATGGATATATTCTCTCATCCTAATTATTATTTTAGTATAGTTTATCATATTAGACATAATGCTTTTCTTAACATCTATTTTTAATGTTAAAATTATTATAAAAGGCATCAATAGAAGTTCCAAATATAAATTATTATATCCTAAGACATTATATTCATGTTTATTTTATTGTTTTAGATGTTCTCTCCATGCATTATAAACATTTATCTTGGGAATCATTTTTTTGCATGTTATATCATTTATGTTCCTCCTTATAGGTCTAAAATTAGGGGTAGTAAAAAAAGTTAGGGGGGATGATTTGAATGAGAAGTGAGTGAATAGGTTAGTTAAAAACTTAGTTCATTTTTACAATAAATGTTGTTTCTAATATTTTTACTTATAGATGCCCTCATAAAAAATTATGTAATAATACTCAAAATTATGTGGAAGAGATATTATAAAAATTAAGATAAAAAATTTTAAATCCTTATTTATTTTCAAAGAGGTGATTACAATATCTTAAGAAGAAGATATGAATTTAATGTTTGAATCATATATCCATAATCTTATTTTGTCCATGTTCTCTTTCAAGATTCCATATACATTTTTTTGGAGGTACATATCATATACCTAATGCATTATATCAATAATGAATGGTTGTGTGATAAATAGATGATCGTGTATGAGGAATATGAATATATTTGTCCTATTATCGAGATGGGAACATCCTAGGGCACTTGAAATTATAAAGAGGATATATGAGGAGATGAAGGATGAAACATTTTTTAATTAAATTTGGTGGTAATGGAGACATGTAATGTAATATTTTTTTGATTTTGGGAGAGGTTTTATGAAGATTGTGCTTAAAAATAACTCAAATATATGGCTAATTCTACTAGATTGGTTAAGGACGAGGGAGCCACTATCCATAACTTCTATATTATGTCTTGGTGAGAATAATATTTTACTTCTATGCTTATTATTAATGCCTTTAATAAATAAAGTTGACTTAAAATCCAATTTAACCTATTATGGTTCCAAATAAAAGATTGTATATTTTCCTACCTTCTATAATAAAAATAATAATTGGATAAGTGGAAACTAGTAGATGAATAGAAAGTTTAACTCTTCTATCTAGATATTCCTAAAAAAACCATGTGAATTTAAAGAATTATATGATATGGATCTCATTCAATACATCAAACCTAATCAAGCTTTGCCTAGTTTTAAATGAAATTAATTTACCAATAAATTTCAATAAAAACAATATATCAAAATATAAGTGAAATGAAGAAAAATATATGAATAAATTACAAGCCACTTCGATGAGGCAACCTCCAAAACCTTACAATAAAATTTTTTATAATATGATGATTAAGTACTAATCACTACCTCATATTTATAGTATACTTAGGGAATCATGAATCCATAGGTTGACATAACCATCCAAATGAGATCATAGATAAATGTAAAATGATAAGGAAGGGGTTATGTAATCCACAAGTCAGCTTAACATATCCCAACACATGCTATAGAATAAATCCTTAACATGCCTCTTCCCCTAAAATAAATATTTCCATCAAATTTTAACAACTCTTTATGCTATTAAATAAAATATTCATCCTTTCATGTTGCCTCTTCATTGTTTAAATTCCTCCATTTGATCAAATACTCCTTAATTTATCTTGTTCTCAACCTTTTAAGGCATCTATTAAGGATCACATCATGTTCTATAATGACTTATAATTCTTCATAAATTTATGGTAATTTACTAAGGGTAGAAACTCTATGTCTAATTACCTTCTTTAGGAAAGATACATATAATATGAGATATTTATGATTGGACTGGGGTAGTTCTAGCTTGTATGCAAGACCACTAATTTTTTACAAGATCATATAAGGGCCATAATAGTTTGGAGAAAGTTTATTATCCTTTTTATATTAATTCAAAGACATATTATTATATGGATGAAATCACACAAATACCCAATTAGCTATGTGCAAATTCCACTCACTCTACTATTGATCTACTTGGTGCTTCATTCTATTACGTGTCATTGGTAAAACAATTACCATACTACATAGTACCATGTGTTGATGTTGAACATGTTCTTAAAAAATTCAAACCTTGGGTTGTAACGTCAAGGGTGAAGTGATATATATGGGGTATAATAACATAACTCACCATAAATGAACATTTGGAAGAAGTGTGGAAGGAAGTTTTATACCACCTTTATGCTAGTGGCATCTAATGATCCCACCATTATTATTTATTAGATGTAAAACTATGGAGATATCCTTCTAGGTATTTGTGTACCACTCTAGTTTTAGAATCATATTGAAGATGATATAATGAGATATAATCCAATTGAATACCAGAACATGAGAATAAATCACTCCAAAAATTACTAGTAAAGTTGGCATCACAATCACTTAAAATGATCTTAGGAGTACCATCTAGCTTTTAAACTATATTAAAAAAATAAGTAGCTACAATATTATATATAAATAGTTGTGACATGGACAAAAAAGATAATATTTTATAATAATATCCATAATTACCATGATGAAATTTTTACTTTCAGACCTCAACAACCTTGTAATGAAATACATGAAAATGTCTTCCCACCTATAGCTAGGAATGGATAAAGGTTGTAGAAAATATGATTTATTAATGGTTTCACCCTTATTCTATTGACACACCATGAATTTGGTCAAAACATTATATATATCCCCTTTGTGTCCTTCCTACAATAAATCATCTTTGATTATATGATAGGTTTTTAAAAATATTGAATGTCCCCCTATTGGAAATGCATGAAACTCTTGAAGGATCTAGTGCTTGATGATAAAATTATTACATATGTATAATATATATTTATACCATAATGTGTTCCCTTTCTACTCAATTTTTTTAGTTTCACCAAAACCATGAAGGATATTATAAATAAGAACATGTGTATCCCCATCATTATCCTATTCTAATCTTTCCTCTTCCAACCAATCTGCATACCAAATCATCATTGCAAATAAAAATGCCTCTATGGATTAATCCTTCTTAGATATTGCATTTGACAAAAAAAATTCTTTTCTTTTCTTATAAATGATTTAAAACTCATATCCCAACATCTTAGTCACCCTTTTTTGTTATTATTTTGATGAAAATCATTTTTATAAAACATAATTTGGATTATCATGATCAATCTTTTCATTAAAATGTCTAAGGTCTCCACTTATTGACTATATGAATAATGGCTAGCATCTTTTTCTCATAGATTGGTTTAATCCTATATTTACCCTTGAGATGATGATTATAAAATAAAAAAGGTCTTAATTCTTACATGAGAAGGACCCCCATGCCATATACTAGTGCATCACATTCAATAATATTTTTTTTTGTAAATAATATGGATAGACAAAACTGGAGTGGTACACATAGACTCCTTTAGCTTCTCAAATTTCATGGTATATATTAAATTCTAATGGAAGGAGTCCAAAATTTTTTTTGAGTGGTGTTTATATGATATAATAATTTTTTCACAAATGTGTGATTGTAACCTGCCATCCCCAAAAATCCATAGAGAAAAATGAGGGGTTTTAACACTTCGCACTGCATCATAGTTTTGGTCTTCTTAGCACATAATCTAAATCCTTCATGTGAAGCAAGATGACATATATAGACCACCTCTACTTCCCATTTTAAAGCTTTTTCATAAATTTGATGTTGTTTTAGAATTAACAAAATCTATTTTTCATGATACAAATGTTGTTCCTAAGTTTTATTGTGTATTAGAATGGAATAAAAAAACCACAACAAAAATTTCCTAAAATGGCCTACAAAAATATTCTTTAAACTCTAAAATATATGGGGTGCATTTCTAAGACCAAGAGGCAGGATCAATAGCTCATAATTTCCTTCATGATTTTTCAAAGTTTTTTTAGGGATATCCTCATATCTACTTTAAATTTTATTTGTATCCTTAACAAAGATATTGTTTTGTAAAATAAAATAGAACCATGTAAGTCATCTATAAAATCATAAATTACTAGAGTAGGTAACTTTTGTTTGATGGTGTACTTATTGAGTTATCTATAGTTTGAGAAAATCCCCCCAAACATCATCTTTATTACACACCATGGCCACTCAGGATGAATATTCACTTTGGTTATGTATGATAATACTTATGTCTAACCTCGCTTGTACCATGTTTTCAATTGCACTCTATTGATCATATAGATACCTCCATGGTATTATTATTTTTTCTTTACTCCTTATAAGCAATAGTATGGCATGATCATTTTCTCTTCTTGGTGGAATTACTTTGGGCATGGTTTCAAAAACAACTAGGTGGTCATTAATAATGATTTTTAGATCACCATGTGTAAACACATTTTTTGGTTGAACTTCGATGAAAAAATCATACTAAAAATCCTTCAACCCCATTTTTTATAATCTTTATCATTTTATGAAAACTAACCAATTATGTATTTTTTTTAATCATAATCCATGTATTTTAAATGTCCTACCTTTAGAGTGAAAGTATATTAATAGTTACTAGGAATTTATATCTATTATGCCCAAGGTTTTAAGCCATTGGATGCCTAGAACATTGTCTTTTCCACCCATGAGAATAGAAAAAATAAGAAAATATAGCCTATAGTCACCCATAGAAATTGACATACTATTGAATTTTGTGTAATAATTGGCTATACCACCATCTATAATCATGACCTAAATTTTAGAGATGGATAAATGAAAAAGTTAAAATGAGTAAAAAACATATTGTTAATGAATTTATGTGTACTCCCTAAGTTAATAAACATTGTCACCTTATGTTTCTTTATGAAACCCACAAATTTAATGTTTTGAGGAGTGCTAATACTTTAAAGTGCATGATAAGATATAGCTAGTTGGGACTCTTTAGATTTTAACTCAGGCACCCCTTCTTTACTTGACACTTCATCATAATATTATTCCTAATTGAACCCTTAAATTTAGTATTATCTATTCTCAACATATTTATGTCCTTTTCTCCAATTTATATCACAATTAAAACATAAAATTTTCATTCATTTCTCTTCAATTTTTAGATGTGTCAATCCGGTAGGTTGAGGGAATGATGGTGAATGGGTTAATTTGATCTTTAATGCTAGTGAATGATTACCTATTATTAAATAATTTTTTTCCTCTGCCCTACAAGCCATGTGAATATATTCAAAGACAATAAGTTGATTAAACATGTGTACCTTATGTTGAATGTGGTCCTTGAGGCCTCCAAGAAACAAGTCACTCAAATACTCATCATGAATGTTCTCCATGACTAAAGATAGGTTATATGATTGATTAATATAATCCTTGACTTCCCTTATTTGTAATATATTTTATAATTAGATAAAGTTTTTGTCTTTTTCACTATTATGATAGTGTATTTTTATCTTCCCTGTAAAAATAAACCAGGTGAGATTGAGAGCCGTATTCTTAATTTAAGTACACAATTATTGATACCAAATGAATAGTTCCATTTATAGATATAGGGATGCCATGAATAGGTTTTTTAAATATTAGATCTAATGTATCTTTAAAAAAAAATCCATTTTATTGATCTAAGTGATTTGACCTTTCTCATCAAACTTTCATGTTTTCACTTTTGGCACCATGTTCATTGGCTATGAGGTACATGGATTTGGATTCGGCTAGTTGGAAGATACACACTATTTGGGTTTTGAAATGGTGATATGTGGTTTGTTTT
>JARHVA010007484.1:102500-187500 GCA_037957365.1 Torreya grandis | reverse complement strand
AACATGATAATTATAGGGACAAATCCTATGATTTAAGGGAGAGCTTATGGGAAAGGAAAGTCATTACTCAGTATTCAACTTCTATCCTAGGATTGTAGAGGTTTATCTAATTTGGAGTAATCCTATGACTATCTAATTTGAGAGATATTTAATTGTAAACCTAGAAATGATGACATAGTTACCAAAATTTTAGAGAAAAGGCCTTTGTGCTATTCATTCATGTAATAATATTTATAATAGATGAATGTAATTTATATATGTTTACAATTGAAAATTATCAATTCATGAGTTTATTATGTAATATTACATGACTTCACAATGGGTAGATAATAACAACTAGAAGATAAAATCAATTTCATAAGAGATAGTCTTATAACACATATCATTACCCATAAGATGTATCTCACATAAGAAGTGCATAGCTATTATATTAACCATAAAATACTAAATCTACCTACAATATTAATATCATGAAACACTCATTAAACTTTCATTCTAGAGATATTAGGATTTACTCAAAAGGCCAGAATACAATATTACCCATACTATCCAACACCATCTAACACTATCTAACCAATTCTACTACAATCTGTAAGAATATATAATCCTGAAAACTATATTGCTATAACCATGAAGGCTATACTTGACATCTAGGTATGTGAACCTGTATTCTATTTCTAAATATTCAATGTACTTGATCCCAAATAGAAATAGAATATCTTCATAGCAATCTTGTAGGATAAATGCTAACAAAAAAACCATGATCTGTGTCCATGTGGCACATTCATAGATGCAATAAACTAGCTTACATATTCCTTAGCTAACACTTTCCTGGACATAAACTTTTGTCTCATCTTGAGATAAGACCACAAAGAATTAGGAGTCTACAGAACAAAAAGTAGGTAGAATGTAGAGAAACCACAAATTGCTCAAGGTGCCATTTACCAACTTTCACCCCTTGTGCACTACTTAGATGCCCTCATGGATTTTCAACTAAGGATCAAGATAAATTAAATCCCTTTTGGGTTTTCAATAGACTATCCCTATGGGTTCCTATGCCCCCCCAAATAAAATGGATGACAATCAAAATTTTATAATTCCTTGTAGGAAAAAAGCTTAGCTAGATGGATGAGGCATCAATGAGGGATTGATGCATCTAGTGATTAAAAAGTGATGGATCACTCTATGAAGAAATTAAAGTATCATGATTTTTTAAGAATAACTATTATTGGAGTTGACTAAGAGGATTAATGGTAGGGACATTAATGAGTGGAGTGATGGTACTATCAAATTTAGCCACATCTATCTTTGAATTATAACAATCAATCAAATACTCCTAAATGCTATGTAGAAAAGACTACAAAGGAATATGAGTATACAATAATTATGAAATATCACTATCTAGAGTAAAATAGAGATAAAATTTAGTAGTAGTCATTTTTATAGATATGTCTACATGCAGGTGAGTGAGCTTCTTAACATGGTACTATGATTAGACCCTAAAAAAAATTGTTACATATCATATGAGTCTACTAATCCTAAAAACTAGTATACAAATGAATATCAAGCTTACAAAAATGATTGAAAAGTGGATATAAAACCAATATAAATGACAATTTGATCATGCATTGTGGATTTGGAATAACTTGTAGTGGTGAATTTAGGAAATGCATCATTTCATACTATGCATCCACTTGATTTTTTTAGTTGATCAACCCATGGGACATAGATGTGGCTTGGACAATCATAGTAATGAAGTCATATTGATATAGTGACATAATTTTTCATAACTCATTCCAATATTCTTTGATATCTTGACCTTGTAATTTAATATGGTAGACATATTGGATGCTCACCCAATCCTATGTAAGTTAAGCCATGAGATTTGGAAGTTTCATGAGCTCTAACATAAAACTAGGGCCCATAACTTGGGAGTAAAGGGTGGGGATGGAGTATTAAATAAAATTAACTAAGTTTCTTATCACACTCTATAGGTTTGATTTATCCTAATACAATTAGGTTACCCTACTCTACAACAAAACAATAGTCTATATAATGGAATCTTTAAAATCACCTTCCAACTGCTTAGCCAAGAAAAGTTTAGGAACATTGAGAGATGCTTCAGTGGTGGATGGAGGTATAGTGGATAATTCATGGAGGTTATGGTAGGAATATTCTATAATATAGTGAGAGTAAATGAAAACATGGTGTAATGGGAGGGAGTAGAAGGAACATCCATGAGGGTTAAGTGTTGGAACCCATATGTCACAATAGAATCAAGTTTTGTTGAGGCCTGACCTAGGGTTTAGATGGATGGATAAGTGGAAGAGGTGGAATGTGGAGTCATAGATGGTGGTTATGGAGGATATATATGTACAATCTCAACCTAAAATAGAAAAGTTAGGCAACATGGGCAAAATTGAAATCTCTATGATTATTAGTAGAGGTAGAGGGGTGAGAGGCATAGATTATATGGGTGTTGCATCCCCATATTTTTCAATAGCTTGAGTGTAATGATATGAAGCTTCTTATAGTGTAGGTTCCACCTCTGCATCTAGCTTGTGCTTAACCTCATCAATATCCAATTTATTTTCTAGCTTAGTAGTAACATCCGGCTTTCACACTTCCATAGCCTAAATGAGTAACTCAACAATGGTTTTTAGCTCCACCACTTGTAGGAGCACCTTAGTCTATGAATTTTTTATGCCTTAAAATCCTTTTATTTTATTTATTCTTTCTATTAATTCTTTACTTCCTTTCTTATTCTGTGTTTGATAGCTCATTATGCTTCATCTTGAGAAGCCTACTTTTCCTCTGACATTTGTGCATCCAACACCACCTCTTCAATATTAGTGAGGTGTTCATTAGACTATGATGAAGAAATCACAATAAATATGTGCACTATTTCCCTTGACAATGTCCCTTTAGCACCCAAATCTAGGGGAGTCCTCAAGAAATGATAGTGTAATCCCTCTTAAGGACAAAATAACTATTATAGATTGTTAGGCTATAGGTACAACCTCCTACTCTTCCTCCTCTAAATTTTTTTTAATATCTTTGCATTGTGTGATGCCTACATTAGAGAAATTGTGGTGGATTTTTAGCAAGAGGATCATTTTTTTAGTTTTGAGAGGACTTGATGAATCCATATGTTGTCATAAGTTCTTATTAGATCTATTATAGTTTGTATTCCTCACCGATAGTATCCATAATAATGGACTACTAACAAGTGATAAACTATACCCATAAATGTGGGAACACTTACTCATGGACTTGTAACGTATGCACCATTTTATAAAATAAAATCTCATTTTATTCTTCCCTCTCATATAAATCACCATCTATGTTTTTGATCATAGTTGATAGACCTATGATTTGTCAGTTTGAAATTTCTACCATTTACATTCCATATCAATTCGAGACACATGTTGGTCATCCAACTAGGTCTTCTCGTTAAAAGTCTTCCTTCATGGAGGAGAAGGTGAGAAATGGATCACAAGAGGGTTTTATTTTCCTAAATTTGATGGATCAGATGCTTTTGGGGAACTCTATGCAGTGTCCACCAGAATGGGAAGATCAAGTGGAATTATTTATAAAGGGGTCATTCTATGTGCAGACAGAATTTTCTAAAGAGAAAATTTCATCTAAGACATATACATATCGATGTAAAAGGGAAAAGGCACAAATTAAGAATTTTTAAGATCATGAATGTAGACAAAAATCCCCTATGGAAGATTCACCACAATTGCATGATGGCCCAAAAATTGCAACCTAGGTAATGGGATTCTTGGGTTACTAAGCACCAATTCCACAAGTTCATCCCACCATGCACTGAATAAATGTTGATGCACAAGGTAGACACTTTCATTGTTTTTCTAGATTAGGTTGTGGAATTTAATTTCTAACCATTAATATACATCAGGATTGATAATGCCTTTGGGATATTTTCACTATGTAAATATAAGCAATAACACTAGAAACTAATAGTGAAATGTTTGTTTCATGAAAAAAATAACTTTTCCAATATTCAGTGTGAGATCAACCACTAGAAATTATTTCTAATTGAATTATTCCCATTGTAGGATCTTGTGATGCATAATATCAATGACCCATTTGGTGGCCTCCTTCATGACTTTCATGGTTTGCCAAAAATGTGTAGCAATACACTCTACTAAGATGTAGATGATTTCATCGAGGATATCATCCAAAATAATTACATGATTACCATGTGTATAGGAATCATTAATCTATGGTAGAATTGAAGGATATTTTAACTTGTAAGGAACCAAATAAAATCCATGTGTTTTTATGTATGTGGCGCTTACCATCATAGCCTCATTCACATATATAGTGATGTTCATAGATAAATAGATTTTCCTATCATTATACCTTCCCAGCATATTTTCCATGATTTAACTAAGTTTAATGAATCTAGGGAGTCAAATTAAGTGTTCCATATTAGTTTTTTGGATCCTATGTGGTGGTACAATTGCCAAAGGTTGTGCGTGTGGGGCTACTTTGGGAAAAAACAATATTTTTTTGTCATATTTGAGAGAAGGATATGCCTCAAGATCTGAAATTTTTTCTTTTCATATGTTTGTGCCAACCCTAATTTATTATAATTATGTAATAGAGAACATTTTGATGAATTGAGGTAGTATAGTAACAACCATCATGAATATCTCTACACTGAGGTGAAACTAGTTGGAATACAAGAGTACAAAGTGGTGAGAGAGACTTGGAAAGAGGCTCACCAATCTAATTGAAAATAACTAAGTTTGAAATGATGATTAAAATGAAAAAATGGGATATATATAGTGTTTTTGTGCATCCAGTGTTATTTTGAGATTTAAATAGACCAAAATTATAATGGGTCTTATTTTGAAAAACATTAGTAACCAAATCTTAGAATTGATTAGCTAGTAAATTTTTTCTGATTTGGCATATTTTTTTGGTAGTTAGATAGAGTTATGTGACCCACTAAATTTATGATTCAATTATTCCCTTTTTTGATGTGTATCATGACAATGATTTGAAGTCTATGCTACCTATCTCACATGCATCGATATTAACACCCATCTCTTAGTTGTTAGCCATCATCAAGAATTTTACCATGTATATCTTTCCCAAACATAATTATTTATCCTTGATACCCATTTGACCTCTGATATAGATGTTTTTCTCCTAATTATGTACAATGCCTCCTACTTGAGGTTTACTAGATCCAATTTATTTACATAAACTTCTAAACTATACACATATCTTAACAAAAACCAAACCCAATCCACATATCATAAATGAAAATGAATACTACACTAAATTAGTATGAATGAGCACCTATTATTTTTTGGGGACATAACTTATTTGTGGTAGGGTTTGAGCCTACTACCATTCACATTTCTAGGTAAAATGGTACCTTGTAAATCTCATAGGATTATCATTTCTAGCTATAGTAATGCATGAATAATATATGGTTCCTTGTAATGGATGTTTAGTTTTCATATAAAAGATTAAAACTGGTTATCACACAAGATGGGTTGATTTAACAAAATTCTTTAGTGTGTAAATTCTTATTATTCCAAGATTTCTATATATGCTTATTTACCTCTTTTGTACATGCTACTCTTTGGTAGTCTTCATCCATTATTTTTAGTTCTAATAACCCAATCTTTAAATATTCTTGGTCTCCCATACACATAATTATTCCAATCCATAAGTTGGGTACACCATACTCTAAGGGCATTACTACTTCTAAACCATAGACCAGTTGAAAGGGCATAAACCTAAGTCACATTTTTAATGTATGCAACATTCCCATAAGATGGTAGGAAGTCTATCTTCCTAGTCATTATGTTGACTATTGTATACTTTTATAGGTATTTTACCCAAGACTTTATTTGGAGCCTCCACTTGATCATTCACTTGAGGGTGATAAGCTTTAATTTTACGATGCAATATGAGGAATTCATTAGTAAGTGTTTTTATGGTTTTATTCAAAAAGTGTGTACCTCTATCACTTACCAGCTTGATTGGACACCTGAACCTAATGATTGTGTTGTCATATAATAACTTTGTTGTATCATTTGTACCATAGCTAGTTGTCACAATAACCTTGACCCACTTGGTAAAATAGTTGGTTGTAATGATTATATAGTGTGCATTTTTGCATTTTATAGGTAGATTGATAGGTCTAAAAAAATAAATTTACCATTATTTAATGGGATGTTGTGCAAGCATTAGTTGGAGTGGCATTTCATACTGATGGTTTGGCTTTCCCATCTTTTTATAGACATCACATTGTTATGTGATTTGATGTACATCCTAAAATAAGTAAGGCCACCATAGGCCACTTTGAAAATAATTTCTTGATGTAGCATCCCCAATTAAGTTACTTCCAATGATACCTTGATATGCTTCTTTAGGTACTTGAGGTCATTCATATTTAAGTGAAACTCTATGTAGTACTTCATCCTTACCTAGATAGTACAAAAATCCTCCAATGATAATAAAAGGAAGGGCCTTAGTAATCAACTACTACTTTTATCACTTTATTTAGTGTTATGGAAATGTCCCCTATTCTAGAAACTATGTGATCTCTTTTAATTATTTAGGAATTGTACACACCTTGAATAAATGTACATTAGGTGATTCATCAATAATTTTATCTAGCTCTTCCCCATTTTGTAGCTGACTCAAATGGTTTAGTCCAACATTCTCTCAACTAGGTTTGACATTAATGTGACACTAAAAATATTAAAAAAGCAATAACCATCAAGATATCCTACCTTCCAATAATTGTTTATTTACCAGGAAATGTAGGGCATGATGTTTAGTGAACAACTCAAATGGTGTAGCTAATACGTAATGGAAAAATTTCAGCATTATGAATACTATTGCAAGGGCTTCACACTCAATGGTAGTGTAATTCATTTTAGTCACAAATGTATTCTGACTAGCAAAGAGAATGGGTTGATCCAAACCACCTTCTCCTAGTTACATCAACACAATGCCAATTATGATCTCTGATGCATCCACATGTATGTGGAAGGACTTATTCTAATCCATAAAAATTAATATTGTTTCCATTAACAACCTTTGCTTTAAATTGATGAATTCTATTTGGCATTCATCTATATAGATGAACTATATATACTTTTTAAATAATTTATCTAAATGGGAAGATATTTTAGCATACCCCTTAGTAAATTTTCTATATTAGCATATATGTCCTAGGAAGGATCACACCTCTATCACACTTATGGGTGATGGCATTTCTATAATTACTATGATCTTGGCTAGATCCACTAAGATACCTTTGTTACAAAAAACATGACCTAAAAACCCCAAATGATGTTAAAAATAAACATTTTTTTAAATTGAGTGTTATACACAGTGTTATACATCTCTATAACATCAATCTTAGTTTGGACAAGTTATTCTAAAGTAATGAAAATACTACCCAATCATCTAAATAGATTTCTAAGAAATCATGGATGAAATCCTTAAATGTAGCTACAACAACCCTTGATAAAACCATAAGTGTGTTTTTCATTCCAACTGACATTACCATATATGAAAAATAACCCCATTCTATTTCAAAGGTTGTCTTGTCCCTATCTTCTTCTATGATTAGAATCTGATGATACCTGCTGAAACTATCAGTAAAGGAATACACCCCCTAGCTTGTAACTAGTTCTATAACTTCATCCATAAACAAAATATGGAAAGGGTCATGAATGTAAGCCTCAATTAAAATATGATATTCTCCACAAACTCTTATCTCATTTATTTAAACTACCATAGGACTCACTGAATTCAATTTCTCCATAGAAAAAATAATTTCATCCTCCTACATATGATCTAGTTCATCCTTGACCTTTAGTTTCATGTTTGGGTTCAAATGGTATGGTCTTTTATTAATATATTGTTCACACTCCATTTCAATGCACATTTCCCATAGATATGGGTCCACACCCTTGACTTAATTGAATTTGGTTGAGAAGACATCCTGATAATCCCATTAAAGTTGTAGTACTTTGGATATGTCTTCTTGTGACAAATAATCACCAATATGTGCCACTTTTGGAATGTCCTCAATCTCAATGTTCTCAATGTGCTCCTTCAAGGGTTCATGGAAATTATTGTGTTCTTATTCAAGATTGTAATCATTTAGTAGCCATTCAACTTCCTATTATGGAATGTTATGATGCCACAACCTTTTTTCTTTAGATGATTTTGTGACTAGTCTTGGAAGTGTCCCAATTTCCTATTTTGGTTAAAATAATTATATGAGAGACATATAAATCATCCTCCTTAGCTGAATCTATTGTCCACTCATATTAATCTTGTATTCTATGAAATGGTTAAACAAAGACCCTTGCCTTATCCTTCTCTAATTTATAGGCTTGTAGATATTTATTCAAATCATAGGCTACATTATGGGAGGATGATGAATTAATTAATCCATCTAAGTCTTAAATCTTTCCATAGAATATAAAAAACTTTAAATTCTATAATGCCTTATGTGTTAGAGGGTTATCATCTTTGAAAATAAAGGTTTGAATGAAATCACTTTGAACTTATGCCTAATGTCTTGTCTCGCTTTTGCACTCATGGTAGATATACCAAGCAGTAGGAAGGGTACCCAATGTTTAATGGAAAAATATGTACCCAATACTTTGGAGTGATATCTTTGGTAGTATAAAACTCAACACATCAATAAATATGAATCTTATGGAAATATCCTTCATGAAATATTATGTAGTACTTCCTTATTCCTTTTAGAGCTAAAAATATTACATGGGCTTCATCCTATTGCATAGGTGACTCCTTTTGTACAAACCACGTGTTTACAACAACCCCCTTAAATGCATATGTTAGAGCACTAACTCTTTGGTCAATTTTAGGGACATATTTTTATAATCATAAAATAAATAGACCAACATCCTCAGTTTTAAATTAATGTGGTAATTGAAATTCCAATTCAAAAACCATGTATAGATGTTAGACATCATGGTCACCCTTCATCCAATTGAGAATGTGAGTTTTATAATCTCTACTTACCAAATAAGTCCTATCCTAAGGTATAATGCCTTCTCTTTTTGGTTCTATGTAATCTTAATTTGTTTAACTAGCTTGATATAAAAAATGTATGTATGATTGAGTTGGTGACCTTACAAATATAAAAAATACATTGTCTACCAATAATGGTGTAATCTCTACACATGGTAACACAAAATTGAGAGGTAACTCCTATAACCACAATGGTACCTTGGGTAGTCTATTAAAAGTGTAGATGAAGTCATGTTTAGTGACTCATAATGCCTATCATTTGTATTCACTATTCACCTTCATCCAAATGTTCTTGCCATAGATATAGGGAGAATCCAAATCTCTAGGAATATAGTATGCATTTTATCCATCCTTATTTAAAGGAATTAGTATAATCTTGTCTTCCTGATGAACTTCCAATTGGTTCTTTACTGTATTTATTGTCATCTAACCATCAAAGGCCTATTTTTCCCAATGATCACAAGATATTATGTCTCACCCATCTTCATATCTATGACTTCAAAGTCACAATGAAAGCTTAGTTCTATGACTTTGATCTCCACTTCCTCCAATAGACCAATTGGTTCAATGTGTTCATAATCCATAAGACTCTATGTAACTAGGCTGTAACTTAGCATAGGTCAGCTAATAGTAACCCCTATTGATTAAGGAATCATATTGATAGTGCTACCAAAATCAAACACTGCATTGAGTACCTCATACCCTATGATTTCAATGTCCATATTTAAATCAACATCCCATGGTTTTTTGGTCTTTACATACCATATCATTTGATCTAATTTTTATTATCCTCTTTGTGTACACTATTAAATTATGGAGAAAATTCATGATTTTATTAGAGATGTCCTCATTCTACAATGTACTAAAGAGCTTCATCAAGTCTATCAAGGCAGTGAAAATACCATCTTATGAAATTATGTGCACTATCTACCCAAACATTTATGCATCTATGGTTGTAGCATCATATTGAGTGGTCTCTTGTTTTTGAATCATTTTTAGATCTGCATTACTTCATGCATCAACCCTTTCTATGTGATGGGCTCTTAATACTTGTTTAATTGTGTTTTCCTGATCTCATCATCATATGGCAATTCCAAAGGAGGTAATCCTTGATTTATGTGTTTCAAATGAGTTATGGCTTGTAATAATACATCATCTTGGGGTTGTAAAGTTACCATAATTATATTTTTTTAAACCTTTTCCTCATGCTACTTTTCCAACATACTATTGATGCACTTTCAGTGCTCCCTATGTCACTAAGGAACAAGGGGAAAGTAAAAAAACTCAATTTAAAGTCATAGAATGACTTGGGGCTTGAGTTTTTAATACAACTATTGCTTGGAATAACACAAATAGTAGAGATGTGATCATCACTTCAAAGTCTACAAGCAAACCCTATTTTAAGGACAATAGATGTTATGTAGTGACACAGTTTGTAACAAATCTTTGTGAATTATCTTAATTTTTGCCAATTATTTCCCAAAATTTAAAGTAAAAATGGATATATACATCATTATATAATCTAAGGTTATTCATGGGTGGATCCTTGATAGATTAAGGTAGGGATAAAAAGAGATTGTGTTTAAGATGAATGAAGATGCCAAATCTATTAACTTATAAGAAAAAAGTGAAACTAAAATCTACTAGCCCTAGCGTAATGCTCAAATATAAATAAATGTATTATAAGCTTTAATGGAAGATAATGCATGTTTCTAAGAACATACTTTGTATAAACATAACTCACTCACATTAAATTGCATAGCACATCTAGTTGCAAATGAGAAAATAAATTAAATATACTATCAAATTAGTCAACCTAGCATTAAGCTCAAACTAATAGATGCATGTATAAAATTTAATTTCCAAAATAATATATAGAAATGAAATAAATAAACATAAAAATATTGAGGAACATCAATATAAAAACAAATAATTAAGTACTACAGACAATCTCATGAACTCTTTGTCTCTCTTGTATTGATTCTTACAAATAATTGTTTCTGATTTACAAATGAGGGGGACACCCTTATTTATAGGCTCAAAATTCCTAAGTCACATTTGATTGGGCCCATAAAAGGAATACAATATACAAACAAGTGGCCTAAAATGCCACATTAAAACATAATATTATATATTGGAATTACAAAACATAACTATATATCCCTAAGGGCCTAAGGGCAGTTGAGATGATTAGTACTACTATTGTTTTTATTGCTTCTTCTACTTATTTTAAATTTATTCTTGGGTTCATACTTTAGAACATGATTGGTAGTCTTTATCTATCTAATACAAATCTAGTATCATGGCCTAAATCAATCAGGTATGTCCTAGATCAGCTTGTTGTGCTTTGTGAGTATGCACCTCAGTGCTTCCTCAATTGCTTCTACCTTTTACAAGCTTTAATTGGAAAATGTCATAATGTATATCACCTCAACAATCATATTGGCACTTATTAAATATTGATGTAATTATGTAATGAAACATAAAATCTAGTCATCCATGAAGGAGCCATTAGGCTTGGTTACTCTAGTTATCATGGTGTCCTTTAGTAAGTAGGATATCTTAAATTTAATTTTCTCAAAGGATGTATTTGCATCCTTGAGTTGATCCAAACATATCTTAAAAAAATTCCTCCTATTGATGAAGATGGTTTATGTAGGAACAATATCTTCAAGAAGCAACACCTTTAGGTTAGGAAACTTATTATTTCTTTACACTCTCACCATGTTGGCTAACTTGTTGTGATAGAGGGAAAGACTTTGTTCAAGTTTAATAAACCCTTTGTCTTGCTTGATTCTGACCTACTTTTTCTTCATAAATTTATAAAAATTAAAGACAATAATCACAACACTAATTATTGAAATCAAGGTACCCTCTGGAATAGTGGGAAATGTTTACTCTTTTGGCCTCTTCAGTTCTTATTACATCCTTTTCATTAAGGAAATCATTTATTTTATTTGTGTTTGCACTGAATCTATAGGATCCTCTACATATTCATATACCTCTCCAAGGCCAACCATAATCTTCTTTTTTAAAGTGAAGAGTGGATATTCAATCTCATATATCATAGTTGAGCTTGAATGTGGTTGATCCACTTATTTTTGAACTACCCTCATCATGGTTCCAATGGTGGGGTCAAACCTCATCCTAACTTTGGTTGGAGCTTGGATTGTTTAAGGCCTCCCTTGCCTTATTATTTGCATCATATTCTTCACCCAATTTGGCTAGTTGTAACTATTGGTTTAATGGGAGATGGCTGCAGTGGGAGTGCTTGGGAAGAGGAACAAGCTAAGACCATAACTGGGATATGCAGATTAGTTGGGTCTAATTGCCCTAATGGATCGAATAATGACTTAGTAGGGCCCATATGAGAACAAATATGGGTAGTGTTGAGGGCCCAATTATTTTTATTGGTGGGTTGAAGTGGCCTATGCTAGGTGAATGATTTTGGAATGGGTTTAAGTGGTATAGTGGATGTCATGGAGCCAAGGGTGAGTGATGCACTAGTAGTGGTAGCTTAAAAAGGGGTACAACCCATAGCTTGGCTAACATCAGTTCTCTGGGAGCTTGGTGGATGTAGAATGTTAGAAGTGGTATGGGAGATGAATTGGGGAATGGTTCCCCTAAATGAATTTTGGTGGGGGATGTGTACATGGGAGTATGATAAAAAATGGAAGAAAGAGTAGTTGTGAATGTTAGAATAACAAGGAAGTAAGGCAATGTTTTAGTAGATACATTTGGAGTTTGGGATGCTGATGAAGGAGACACTGCTCCTCTCATTGTGGTTTTAGGAAACTTCTTCCTTGTGTATACTTTCTCAACAGTTCTCCCAGCTAGTGCATTGAGTCCTTCCATTAAAATTTTGATTCTTTATGGGGATTCTTACTCAAGATCAATGAAATTGGGACCTGGTTGGCCCATGTTTTCTATGATAGTTTCCTTAATAGATATAATGGAAATTATAGATTCTTGTGAGGTGCCATGATGGATGTTTGACTCTCCTTGCTCAGATCTTAGAAGCATGTCTTGCCCACTTTTAGTATCCTAAAGTGGGGGCCTAGGGGGTCTATTTTTGATAAGAATAATATTATCCTCTTCTTCCTCTTCTTATTTCTCCTCATAATTAGTTGAGGATTTTTTATGTCTTTTATCTTCCTTTCTTAGTTGAGCCTTATTTTAAGTGTTATATTCTTCCTATCAGCATTTCTTAAGACTACCTCATCATTCATTAAATTGAGGTATATCAAGTCGTGTACCTCATACTGATGCATATATTCTAAAGACACATCTCTTTTGATCTTAGCAAGTTTTTTGGTAATGACTTGGTTTGGATCCCACATTATATAGTCATCCTTGGGAAATAGGTACAAGTCCTTATGCCTCACTGCCACTATTATGTCTTGCTATTGATTTACCTTGGCTCTCCCCAAATGATAAGGAGCCTTGTGGGGTGTGTCTTCCTCTTCTTCTTAAAGACACCATCAATTCCATGGAGCATTTGGTATGCTATCTTCTCTTCTACCAACTTCATTAGCACATACCTTGGTAGCAAAAGGGGAGATACCATTACCCATTCTACTTAGATGACTATATAATTCAGGTAGAGAGAGAAGATTCCTATGTCTCTTAGTGTCTACTTAACTTATGATGGAACCATTTGTATTTCACATTATATGATTACTTTGTAGACAGGGGATAGAAATCCTCTACTATTATCTTGATATTTTGCCTAGAGCATTGGATGTGCAATGTAGAAAATGATTAGGTCACAACTTATTTCCTCTTAGGTGACCATGCATTTAGACCCAATTATGTATTTTCATAAATGGTGTCCAACACATAGCTCATCATTTAAAATGGAGATTTATTTATACATGTGTCATTCATAGTAGTGGCTAAATTTTCACTAATAATATCCTGAAGTGGGGGAATTTGTTGATCCTCCAAGATTTGTTGTAGTAGTGGAATCATCCTTATGTATGCATATCCAATATATACATTACCAAATACCCATTTTAGTAAGGCCATGTAAATATTTAACCTTTTATTAAATAATTAGATAGGTAGGTCCTCTTGGTCATTCATGTAGACAATCCCCCTTGGGTCAGTTAACCATGAGGCTAGGACTTTATCTAGAGTGTGCACATCATACTAGTTTTTAATGATGCTTGAGTTATATTCCACTTATGGCAATAGTAGGTCATAATATTTTTAAAAACCAGGCCCAATGATGAAGGTAATTAGGATCCTTTGGTTTAGGGATTTAAGCAACCCATATTCACATTTTTACATCCAAATATGCCATATATTAGGTCAGTGTATGGCATGACCTCTGGTTTTGATGTTGCTTTATGGAGACTAGTAGCTTTGATTGCTAGGATGTCAAAGGAGAGCTAAATGATGTAGAAAATGGTATTAGAATAATCAAGATCCTTGGCTTCCTCAATATTAAAAAATACACTACTATAATTCTTATCCCCTATGTTTATGTCCTCAAGGAGGAACTCTATGTCCTTAAAAATGACTGAATTACCATATTAAAATAAGAAATCATCATTTCTAAATAAAATATCCTTACTAGAATTGGAAGGTCCCACCTATGCCATTTTATTAGTGTTCATAGGTAGAAATTGGTGTCTTCTTATACTTTTATGAAACTTTAGATCTCCAATAATGGTGGCCTAGGTGAAATCTGAGAAAAGTTTGGGCTTGGTCAAAATTTGAGAACAAAATCATAGAGAGAAAATGCTTAGGGATTAAAATGGAAGTGTAGGTAATAATGATCAAGTTGAGTATCCTTTTGAATATTTTCTTGATTACTACAAGGTTGGATGGTGATTTTGGTTCATGCTACATTAATGGCAAGCTTGTCAGCTTTACATTCAAATTTAGCATTGACTTACCTTGATTTATCATCAATTTTAGAATTAAGTCTAAATATCACAATATTTTGACATGTGGTATGCCACCTTAGATCCATCTAGGTACTTATGGGGCCTAATGTGACTAAGTTGTTTATTTGGCTCATGTCTAGACATGTGTCATCTTTTTATTACTTTCGAGAACTTTAGATCTAGCTCTATGTGATGGATCATTTTTTTAGTGCCACTTATCACTTTCACAAGCAATTAGGACTTTACTTAGATAGGTGTCCCTCTCATGTGTAATTTTTATCTTTCCTAGATAGGCGTCACCTTTGTAAGGCTTTTGGATAGTTGTCAACAACTTTTTGTTAAACATGTGGGTGAAGTAGAGCCACATGTCGATCTTATAGATGATATTATCAGTCTTAGATGTAGCCTTGTGGAACTATCATGCAATATCATATCATAGGTCTAGGGGGACAAACATCACTTTAGCAAGCCTTTAGATGTGTTTTAGTGGTTCTTTAGATAGAAGAAGTGTGGGTATGAAAAGTGTCATCATCATGTTAGTCATAAGGGGACACGTATCATTATCATGAGATTCCCTTCATTATTCTACCACTTTTCAATCTCATAAGGGGATTGGAAGCTAGATATAATTGACCCTTGATTGGATGGTTTGAGTGAATCCACATGTTCATTTGGTAGGCTCTCATAATTTTTGGATTGGATGCTTTATGGTGTTGACATGCATCAACCTTGGATGAGTCTGAATGCAACACGTGTCACTTCAAAAGGTTACTTGGGTTTGGATGAATACAATAGGGACACATGGTAGCATCTCATGGGCCTTTAAGATTCCATTATAACATGTGGAAACTTGGATTGAATGGTCTTACTTGGATGAGTTAGGATCCTGAGATATAGCCTATGGATTTGAATTCCAATGTCTAATTCCTTTACAAGCTCTTAGGATGGCATTATGTGGATTATAGGATTTTTAGATTCATTCCAACTATCATGCATGGGGTGATGAATAATTGAGGCATCACAAAGGTTGGTGAGGTGGACGTCTATCTTCTTTAGGTCACAATCTTAAATTTGACATCCTACAAGGTGTCTCAAACCAATAATTTAACTTTGACATCTTCTGAAGTTATGTGAGAAGTTAAGTTAGACTTTTGGAAATTTAAAATACTCATCCTAAGAAAAATGAAATTAATTTAAAGAAAAAATACATAAGTAAATGCTTTAAATAAGATGTAAGTTTAGTCCCATAAGATTTGGTAAAATCTATTGTGTTTATGCTCATTCAAAAACTAGGTAGAATACTTTTGATGAAGGCTTGTCTACACATTTTGAATCATTTCATGGTTAATAATATATTTCTTGAATGGAACGTGAAGAAAATTTGAAATAACTTGAATAACTTTGAGTGTCAATAAGTATTGAAAAATGAAAAATTAACCAAAAATTGCTAGGAAGTTTAAAACAATTTCTATGCAGATAAAATGGCTTAGCAACTTTAGCATTCTTAGGCATTTTGGAAAATTTTAAATAAAAGGGTCCCCATTCTAGGAATAGGGGGTAGTTGAGAATACAATAATGTAAAACTATGTGTGTAAACATTGCAAAATGTTAGAATCTAGATCCTCTATTCAAAGATGAAACATAAATTAATTATCTCATTAGATATTTTAGTTAGTATAAAAGTTGATTTTCATAACTAAATGAAAGCTCACAAGCTGGAAATAGAGTTTAAATAGTGAATAAGATCATATCATGTATGTTATTTTTAGTTCATTGACCATTTATATTGGGTTCATAAATGAAAACTTTCAAACTTCAAAACATCAAAACATGAAATGACTTAAGCATTCTTTAGATTGAAATAATAATGTTATGTTAAATTGGGGATGGCTTGGGCATTTCTCTACTACCAGATAGGCATCCATATCCCTAATAGAGATACATTTGGCTCTACTTTGGGCCTTGATCTAATGCCAATTAGGCATTCATAGCCTTATTAGAGATTGCTTAAACAACTAATCATATAATATGAAGTTGTTTATGATTTTACTTCATTGGTGTATCATTTTTTTTTCTTATACCTACGTACACAAACTAGAATGGTTGGTAAATAGAATTATCTAGGTGTAAGGATTGTCTCAAGACATAATTCCCTCTTAGATATCAAGTTATACCTATGCAATTCATTTAGTGAATTTGAGTGATAGTATGATGGTCTACATAGGTTCAAACTCTTCTTCAAGCAAATACTAAATCATCTAAACCATATTAAAACTTAAATTTAACTTTATATATTCATAATAAAACCAATTTATAATTAACCCCACTAAACATTTCTAAATTAAAAATAATGCTAAAGGCTTCCAAACTCATCAATCCCTTCTTCCCCTTCTAGGACTAGGTTAACATGAATTGAGCCAAAGATTTCTTGTCTAGAGGAATTATTATTAAGCTATAACACACAAAATAATACAAAAACACAAATAAAAAGTGGGAAATAACAAATAGGAAAGCAGGAAATAAAGCAATAAGAAATCAAGGTAGGAAAGCAAACCAAATAGCAAGAAAGGACAAATAAAGAAATAAAAAAAACTATTTTACTCCTACCTACTCTAACTCTAAATGATCTTACTCTCCTTATGGTATTTGAGATAGATAATTAGAGAATTAATGCTTCATTTATTTCCCATTTATAGGTAAGGCTAATTCATTTCCCTAAAAATCTTTGAGTTTGAATGTGTTTTCACTAAGTATCTCAACTACTTGATAGGGTCCAATCCATAGAGGGTGAGCTTGTCATGTTGTCCTTTTTTTATTGGGCCTTATACCATAGTATTAATTATTAGTAATTTTAATTTTCAATGTCAAATTACTATCCTTGGCATTCACAACTTTCCTAAAATCAGTCATTAACCCTTTATAGTTAGTCAAATTGGTCATTTATGGCCTTAAAAGCACTAATTTTGGTGAGAAATGTCAAAAATGGATTTTAAATGGGTCATTACCATTTTAAAAGATATTTTAATATGTTAAAAAATATGAAAATACCTTAAGTCCTAAGTTTCAAGTTATGAAAAGGTCATTTGATATGCTAAATAGCCCAAAAAGCCCCTATATTGACCCACACGTGCGAATTTGCATGTTTGAAATATGAAAAAATATTAAAAGGTTTTAAGTTTGAATTATTAACACGTTATTATTCTCAAATTTTTCATTTAAATTGGTGTGGAGCTTTAGTTGGTTTTAAAAGGAAAAAATAGGCTTTTTCCTCTCATTTTGTGAGAATGGTATGGAATTCATATGGCTTTCATACAACAGGGGTAGGGTTTATCAAGTATAGGGAATATTTAGGATTAAACAATAGTTTAATGTATTTTCATGGCCATACAAGCCAAAAAATATTCTTCTATCATCACTTTGCTTCTTTGCACAAAGGGACCTATTATAGGTTTTTTGATGGTACAAACTAATGAGGAAGGATGTAGGTCTAAACTTTTGGGTGAAGAAACTAGACTCAAAAATATTATTGATGGTATAAGTGGTTCATAAATTGGATTCTCCAATATAATTAACCATCTAGTTGAAGTCAAGCCAATATTTGCATCCCTGCAACTAGAAAGGCAATCAATTTTCTTTAATTTCTCCTCTCCTAGGTAGAGTTTCAAGGCAAATCAAGTTGTTCCAGAATATTGGGAACTTATTATACCTTTCCATAGCCTTCTAAAGTTTTTATTCAAAATTAAAGGTCAAACAAAGATCACAAAGTCAACCATTCCAAATATGTAGTTAGCAAGCTTGCAAGGAAGAGTTATATGGTCATAAAAGAAGAAGTTAGCTTCAAGTTTTTAGGAAATTCATGTTTTCAAGTTTCCATCAAGTTTTTCATAATTTTAAATCATTTTTATCAGAATATTTCAAATTTTCATGGCCAATAAACCCATCTCCATGCTCTCAAGGTGCTCAAATGGGCTAGTTTAGCATTCTTTAAGGATTTTTTTTACAAATTTTGAGGTTTTTAAAGAAACTATGTTTCAATTTTCATCTCTTTCCCTCATCCAATGGCCTATAAATTGTCATGATATGATGTAAATAAGATCATGTCTACATACACTCCTTTTATTTATTTTTCCAAGCTCCTAAACCCTAACTTTCCACCTCCATCCCTTTCATCCCCATACCACTGCAAGCTACTGTCAAATCCCTATGTCTTCCATTGTGTTTGTGTCTTTCCCATCCACTTCCATCCTATTTTCATCATATTTCCATTTCACTCACACAAAATACCCATATCCATTCCATAAAATATTGTTAATAGATCCAGGGGCTAGTGAGGTCATCATAAGCATGCGAAGAGGATATACGTCAATTGAGAAAAACAAGTACAGTCATAAATGGACACTTACAAAAGGATACATAATCAAGTGTGGCCATAAAGTTTCAATGGATATTTGAATGGAGAGAGAGAGAGACCTTATTCAAGGTCTAGTGGAATCAAACCATCCATGGTGTGAGATGGAAGCCACCTTATAACTAAGAAATTCAACTTGGACTTCCCTTTTTGACATTATAACACCAATTTAGACACCTACAATAGTCCAAATTAGTCAAATACTAGCCATGAAGGGTACATGGATAAGGGATTATCTCCTTGAAGGGTCATACATATTAGAGAATATTTTGTCATGAATTAGGAAGTATGGATGTCATAATTAGTATGAACAAGAGGACTATGTGCTTAATTTGCAACATATACACCATAGGGACAATGACATATGGTCATGGGGCTAATGACCTATCTAAGTTTTGACAAGGTAATAAGATGAATCAATGGTTTATAACCATTTTCTATGTGGATTTTCACTTTCAAAAGAATATATGAATAGAAATGGTAATGATATAGCATGGTCTCCAAGCCCAAACATAGTTTATAGTCTGTACATATGGTACTACAAGGAACATCTACAACTAGTTATAAGATGGAGTATCATACTTTGAATAATATCAAGGGGTTTTGACCATTTATATAGGTCATTAAGGTTTGAAAAAGTTCCATCATAAAATTAATAACCTATAGGAGCCTATCTTCATGCTTTGTACTTCATAGATACAATCTACAGTGCACTAAAATGATTCCTACATGCTTGTATTTAAGCAAAAAGGGGCTACAATTGATTAGAGTTAACTATTTGAGGAGACTTATCAAAGTTTTCAAAAACTATGGCACTTTTTAATAAGGAATCATATGAAGAAGGATTATCCCTAATATTTGGTAAATGATTAAGTATGAGTAAGTAAGAAAGACAAATTCTAGGTCATAATGCTTATGTACTATGCTACAAGATGCATCCTATAGGCTTATTTGAGGTCGATCTAATTTGCATGAAGCTTCATATATAAATAGGCTAGTTTAAGTCTTGAACAAATATTTATAGCTTATAACTACCTATACTCACCAAAGCATGATCCTATTTTGACCCTAAGCTATCCAAAATGCTAATGTTACCCTAAAGCCATTATGAAAGTATCTTACAAACATGTGCCTTGTAAGAGGCCTAGTTGCATATGGATGGGATTTCTAGGAGCTATCAAGGAATATAATTTTTCTTGTTAAAGAGATAATAAATTTGAGATAGAAAACTTATTAAAGTAATAAATTTGATAACGAGGCTTTTCAAGTTTCAAACAAGCCTAAAATCAAGAAAGGATCACCTACATGCACCCTCCAAGAGTGTGTTATAGCCAAGAGGATGGACTTGGTCATTATAAAGGCTTAAAAGGCATAAGAATTATGGAGGGAGTTGTTAATTTTTTTGAGGAAGAATTGTAGGGATAAAATCATGCTATTTTGTGTATATCAAGGTTTCTTAAGGCTTAGACCTTGAACTCAGTTTGTACAAGCCTAAATAAAAGGCAAGCAAAGTCAAGAATGTTTTGGGGTCTTTTCCAAGGAGGGTTATGTTGAAATAATTTAATGAAAAAAGACTCATGAAAGTAAGTAAATGACTTATATGAGGTTAAATATCACAAAGGGAGCTACAAGGTTTCTAGCCTGAAATCAAGCATCATGCTATAGTCAGCCATCAAATGAAGCATACAATGGAGGTGGGTTTATTTTGGTGAGGTTTTAAGAAGGGTCATTTTTGTATGTGTCTAAAACCTTCCATTGAAGATTGTTATAATATCTTTAAAAATAGGATAATACAAAGGTAACATAAAACCAACTATGGAAACACACCTACAACTAGGGGAAACAATGATACTTAATCTCTCAAATGGTCATTTGGTTAATACAAGTCTTAGGAATCATCACCAAGCAGTCACATTAAAGCTTTTTGATCCTTTGGAGCATCAAGGTTCATTGATTATGGTTTTATTATAGTATCATAATCAAAATGTGATGACCTAAAACCTCAACCTGTAGGTTTTATTTTGACCAAACCATGAATAAAGTCTATGGGGTTAGGCCATGAGGAGTGGATTATTCTCAAATGCCTAAAACTTTAAAGATTGTGTTAGTGGATAAATAAGGTGAAATTGTCAAATAATGGTTAAATTTAATAAATAAATCAATGAATATTAATCATTCCTTGAAGGTACATAGTACATTGTATGAAATATGCCAGTAGAGAGTCCTAATTGCCTTGTTTGAAGGTCAAAGTATGTTAGAAAGAGGGGTATAGGTTGTTTCAAAGCTTATTGAAAGGAATATTGTGATAATTTAAGATTATTTTTGACCTTGAAACCTATAAAAAATCATTAAATCATCTGTAAACTCTAAAAATTTGTCAATTAAGCACACAGTCCATGCACAAAAAGCAAATTTGAAGGAAATTTGAGGATTCTAGGAGCTACATTTGGAATTTTGCCTTGAAATTTGGTAATTATGGTCATCATGAATTGAATAATAATATATAATAATTTAAAGTACATTGAACAAATGTAAGTGATTTTTGTTTTGTCACAGTCCTTAGTATGTCTGTTTGAGGCCACCATAGGAGCAGGCATCATTTTGGAGTACCATAGAGGTTTCTAAATCTAGGTAAAGGTTTAAAAATCATGGGATGATTTTTTTACATAGTAATAGGACATTTTAAGAGTGTTAAAACTCCAAATAATATGCAAATCATGCTCATATATGATTTTGTAAACAAACATGCATATAGGCCAAAAAGGCATTTTTGAAATTTTTAAGCAAAGAAGACTTTAAGAGTGTTTTGATATCATGGTACAAACCTCATAATGATATTTTTATTCAGTTATAAGTAGGGGAAGATTAATTTTCATTTTGGTGAAGATTTCCACTTTTTGTAGTCCTAGATGTGAACTAGGAATTTGACTCAAGAGAGGATGGTTAGTATCGTGTTAGTTCCAAAATGAAATAAACACACTACAAAAACACATATGGGCCTAGTTACTAGGGGTATATAAGTTAAAAAAATAAAAATAGAAAAAAAAACTAAAACATGAAAGAAAGACCTTCTTTCACCTTCGTTTGATACTCCAAAATACTTGTTGTAGTGGCTTGCTCAATTTGTTCTCATGAAGTCTGCATCAATGAAGTGTGGCTACATCCATCTCTCCTAGGCACCATGTGTGGATTTAGATTGGATTTTATTGGCTCAATATTTGTGAATTATAACACTAATGTGCATGAATATTTGGAATTAATTCAACATTATAACTTTGGCATATGAGAGCTTTTTGAAATTTAATAGGCAAGGCCTCTTATTTATAGATTTTTAAAAATGGTTAGGATCAACTTGAAGAATCCATTTCAAGATGGAGATGTGTGGCTGAGGATTAATTAAATTATGTAATTAAATCTACAAATATACCCATTAATATTTGTTATATAAGAGCATTAACTAGGCATGGATGGTCTTAATGAGGCATGGGAGGCATAAATCCTGATATTTATTGCAATTATAGCTTGTGGATGCCACCCCATAGGATGATGTCATTTGATGATGTAGTTAATGAAAATAAATTTAAAGTAAATATTTATTCAAAAATTTCCATGGAAAATTAACTTAAGGCCATAATTTAATTTAATTAGCCTAAAACATAATTAGTCAACTTTGATGCAAATCTTGGCAATTGATGCACAAATTAATCAAATTGGTCAAAATTTCTTATTATTGGCTCAAAATTTGATTGGATTGGAATTAAGATATGATGTAAGGTGTTTTATATTTTTATTCCCATTTAGGAATTTTCTAACACAAAATAACAAAGGCACATGTCCCATACAATAAATTTGGTAGAAAAGAGCAATCTAGACAACTCGGGTGCGAAAATGCCATTTTGACTTGAAATGACCTGATCAAAGTTAGACATCTCATAAATTGCATTGCCAAATTTAATGATACCCTAGTCAAAATCAACACTTAAATATTTCAATTTCAACTCTTTTAATGTGTTTTAGTTTTTTTAGTGGTGGCCAAATTTAGGTGTCTACACTATACACCCTTCCAAGCATCCTGTTCAAATGTTCATATATTTCACCACATGTGGTTTTTGGCCAAATAATATTAGTATGTTTTGAGGACACCTATGTAATTAGAATTAATGAATATTTGAGATAATTTGAGGTAATGTGCTTTATGAACAATCATTAAGAGTACAGGCAGCCTAGAATGCAAGCAAAACCCTATAAGTAATTCTCCTCCATGTGATAAATTCTCATATCTTTTACATGAGAACCCAATATTTTCATGGATGTTAGGAGGGTAAATTTTCCACACATAAATGGAAATGGTTTGGGATTTAGAGGTATGTACTTTATGAATCATCATTTTGAGGATTCAACTTTAAAACCCTCGTAAACCCTCAAAAAACCCAACTTTTCAAAAGGTTGATTTTATTGCCATAAAATCATGATGGATAAACCTAAAACCTTTTCAAACATAAATTAAACTTAGAGAGGATTATAAAAATGCCACTTTGCATATGGATATATATGGATGAGGGAAAAAACCATGTTTTTAAAGGAAAAAAACATGTAAAATAAAGTATAGAGTAATTCAATGAAAAATAATCAATGGAGCTCAAATCCTAATAATTTTTATTCATCCTCAAATATTCATTTGGTTAGAAATAATCTTGTAAGTGTTATTAATACATCAATAAAAATGGTTAGTCTGCCAAAAAATGGAGCAAAATAGGCTTAGTCAACCTTGTTGATTTAATGGTGAGAGTTTTCTCATCCAAATCACATATATTGTGATCAGAAAATTGTCCCAAGTTTATTTCATTATTTTTTTAGGTTTCATGGTGTCTTGTTGTAGGTTTCATGAAGTCTAAGTGCACAGATTAGCTTTTAGGCCTATTTGGTCAAATGGTCAAGTTTGAGATTGGCATTAGATGTATGTTTAAGGAGTTATATTTGAGTTTCAATGCCAATTATCTACTATTACATTAATATATCATCAAATTTTTATCCTTCAAGGTCACTTCTCATGCAAGGCAAGGTTATTTGGAGTTGACTAGTCTTGTACTTTGGTTGATTAGTTGACAAGTCATGCACCTATCCTTGGTTAACATGTCATTTAAGCCTTTCAAACACTTCAAACTGAGCCTCAAGTGTAGTTAAATAATCTAAAGTTTGGCATAGCATTTCATGCAAAGGGACATTGACTTGTCAACATGGGCCCACCACTCCTTTTCTATGCCAAAGAAGAGCTTCATGGAAGATAAGGACACTAAAAATATATATTCAAGACTTTGTTATTAAATTAAACTAAGTTTTTTACTTGAGTTAAGATATATTTTATCTCCTCTTCTCTTTTTTATGCTAGTCTCTTGGTTATTCATTGCTTTTGCTATATATGTTGGCTTTTTAGCCATTTTTCAAGAGATCTCTCTCTTAGCAAGACCAGACTCTACCAAGATTGATTTTTGTAACCTTTGTAGATAAATAACATGACATTTTTATATTTTATTATGTTGATATAGTGTATTTGTTATAGTGATTTACATATGTGGTAGAATTTTCTCCCTTGTCGATTCCTGATTCTTACCTAGTTTTTATTTTTCTAGGTTATGTAGGTCATGTTTAGTTTTGGATGTATTTTAGATAAGATTATATTGGATATAAGTAGCTGGTAAATGCCTTGAATTAGGCATATTCCATCATTTCCCTTAGGTTTTGATCACTAGATAAAACCTCTTCATGAAATACTAATGCATAGGAGATATTTAGAGTTGTTGATTCAGTCTTTACTTGTCTAATCAATGTTTAGGATCTCAAATAAAGTTGATGAACAAAAAACATAGGTGTATCATAAATAGTAAAGTAGGATTTCCCTTTCATTTTATTTCTATCCCTTTTCATCCCAACAATCATTATTTTGGTAAGCATTGTAAAGTGATTCATCAAAGGAGCTAGCCTCATCAAAATCTAGATGTCTAATCTATGTTTAGGTGTCCCACATCTTAGATCATTCCAATATTAGTCTAGATAGCAACTTGCTTTAAGGTTTGATAGATTTTGCTCTAAAACCTTCACACTAGTGGGACACAAGTTTGGCTATTGGAGTGCAAGTTTATAGTATATTTATATTTAGATCCAATTTCCAATAGTCCTGTGGCTATCATCTCAAGGCATAAGGTATATATTTTTTCACATTTTCAATTATCTTCATGATTTTCAAGGCTCTGGTAGCCTATAGAGAATATTTTTTTAATTTTTCTTCTTACCAATAATTCTAGTATGATCCTCATGACTCATATCAGTCTTATCATGAACCATATCAACCATATGATGAATATACAGAGCTTATCAGTAGTGTGAAAGATCATACTAGTCTTATAACCACTCTCATGAGTCTTGTTATCCTCCTAATCAACCTAATAAATTCCCAAATCAATCTATCTCAAGCTTCAAAAAAACTTTGCTTGATTATGTGAAAGAGATGATAAGTATAGACACTAGAAAGAGCTACATGGAGGATAATTCCATGTATGAAATTTAGAGTATGAGAGAAAATTATAGTGGGATAAAGAGGTATGTACAAATTTTATAAGGCAAGGTCACTCAAATTTTATCTCCAATATTTTAGACATTAGAGGAATAATAGTAAACATTGAAGAGAGGTTGGCATTTTATGAGAAACCCTAGGGTTATCATAGTCAACAGTATGTTCCAATAGAACTACCCTTTTCCATTTATGATTAGCACACCAATGTTTATCCCAACCCTCATAAATAAAGCCAAACGTTGCATAGTTTTCCTACCTAGAGGTCTATTCAAGATAGGTCGTAGAATGTTGAAGTATAAAGAAAGGAGGACTATCAAGTTGAAAGCTGCCAATTTGGCCTCTAGGAAAATGGCCTGTACAAGAGGAGCCTTGATGGAGTGTTCCTTCGCTGCATGGATAAAGAGCAGCAGAACCAACTTCTGAATTCCTTCCATAATTTGGCCTATGGAGGACATTTCTCAGCTCCCGTAACTACCCATAAAATTCTATGGGCCAGGTACTACTGGCCAACTCTTTTTCAAGATGCATATAAATGGGTAAGGAAATGTGAACTATGCTAGTAGTTTGTTGGGAGACCCAAGTTAGTTGCCTTGCCTCTCAATCTAGTGGTCATAGAGGAGCCATTCTAGTAATGGGGAATTTATTTAATTGGTGTTTTAAACCCATTTTCAAGTGCTAGACATGATTATGTCCTCATAGCCACAGATTACTTCACCAAGTGGGTGGAAGCTATCCCAACCAAGCATGCTACTTTAGAAGTAGTGTGCAATTTCTTCAAAGAGAACATAATTTATAGGTTTGGGGTCCCAACCAAGATTGTCACAGACAATGCAACTTGTTTCACTTCCCAGGAGATTACTCAATTATATTTTTACTATGGGATCACTCTCTCCCACTCTTCTGATTACTTTACACAAGGAAATGGCCAAGTTGAATCAAGCAACAAGAACCTGGTGAATATCATCAAGAAGCTGGTGGATGAAAACTAAAGGACACAACATAAAGCATTGGTTGATAATTTATGGGCAGATATAATTAAACCAAAAAGGGCAATTGGTATGTCTCCTTTCCAACTTCTTTATGGTCTCAATGTTGAGATACCAATCACCCTAGAATTACTAGCATTGAAATTGACCAAGGCAATTGAGGATCAAACTTATGAAAGCTCCTTCGAGAAGAGGATCATGTGCTTGACTGAGCTAGATGAGTACAAAACTATGGTGGTGGATGAAATTGTGGCCCATCAAAGTCTGGTGAAGAAGATCTTTGACCAAAAAGTAAAAGACCATGATTTCCAAATTAGAGATGAAGTCCTCCTGTGAGACAAAAGGAGAGAACCAAAGGGAATGCATGGAAAGTTTGATTCCTTATCGAGAGGCCCTTTTACTATCCATGAGCTCAATAGTGAAAATAGCTTCCCATTGAAGTATCAAGATGGCACACCCTTTTCTCTGCCTCATAATGGGCAACATCTGAAGCACTTCAATTCTTGAAGTATCAGATAAGTTCACCTGTACATATGTATATTTGTATAGCCTTTGTTTCTGTTGTATGTTGTTTATTTTTGTTTTTTTCACTTTTCCTTTTTGGGTAGCATGACTCCATAGCCCAATGGCATACTTTAAGGCACTAGAGATTATTGTTTCTACTCCCCTTAGTTGTTCCAAAATTTCAACTAAAATAAGTTCCCCAACTGGAGCTATCTATTGTTCCCAAAATTTGTCACTTATTTTGGGACAACATGTGAACTATTTTTGGTCCTACAAGCCAAAAATTTATCTCTTCCCTTTGTACAGTAAAATACTTTGCATTTTATTTCAAGTTTTAGTTGTGTGCTCTAGGTTTTGTCCTTGCACATTTCAGTTTTGAGGTAGTAAGGTTTATGACACAAGGCACAAGTTATTCTTTTTGCACGGGTTTTTCATCTTGCCTAATGTTTTGTCTAAGTCTTAGAGTCGAGTAGAAGCTACTAAGTGTCATCTACTATGACACATTATAATTTTTTTCTAAAAGCAATGGAATATGCCACATGTCCTTTGTAATTCATTAGAGCGCAACAAGTGTCTGGATCCACGTTTCAAGTTTCTTATAAGCCTCAAAGCTTCTTTCGATAAGCTTCTCTTAGAGTCTAGTGAAAATGCCAAGTGGCAACTATAGAAGGTTCTAATATGATTTTTTAAATGTAGTGGAAGTCACCACATGTCCCTTGTAAATCTCAGTGGAAGTCGCCAAGTGTCAACATCTACCGTTTCTTCCTTTTGTTTCATTATTGAGTAAGGATTGTGGTGGGCCCCGGGTGAGTTGCTAAAGTCAAGTGGAACACACCAAGTGTCTGCATCTATGTGAATAAAAATGAGTCCCGAATGTTTCTATAGTGTTTCTAAAGCTTAGCAGAAGCTACCATGTGTCATCTTCTATAGCACTCTTAAAAGGTATCTAAAGCTTCTATAAAGTAAGCGAAAGCTACCAAGTGTCCTCACCTATTTCACAGTAGAAAATGCCACATGTCACTTGTTAAGATTAGTGGAAAGTGGCCTAAGCAAGTAGAAAAGACATAAAGGAATTGCTGAGGATGACGGGCCTGTAACCATCAAATTTAGGACAACCAACTAGCCATTAGCTTTCAAACAATGATGGCCCTGAAGACATCAAATTTGTGGCAATAAAGTGTCTGTTGATCTTTACAAGCTTAAACATAGACCCAGAGGCATTCAAATACCTTCAAACTAAAAGGAAGAACCATTGAGAGGAAGGAACCAAAATAACTAGAAAGGAGAAAAGATAGCTTGAGGGCTCAAATCGCAGTAGAAAGAGGGAAAGGCCAAAATATCTAAGTAGTAGTTATTCTAGTAGGTGGAATAGTCTGCAAGGTGGATTTTTGAGCCCTTAAACATTGAAGACACAGCCTATTTGTCCCCCTAGGAGTAAATACAAAATGGATAGTTGCACAGACACTAGATGATCTAGACCTAGGAGAAGATATTTGAGATGAAATGACATGCCATAGTTAAGGTAGTCACCTTGTTCCAACATGGCCCCCTGACAAAACTAAAAATGCATTCAAGGCATTGAATGTATAGCATGAGCCATTCCATGAAACAATGTGACAAGTCTTTCTTGGCTGCTATATATTGTAATCTCTTTTATTGTTTTTAGGGGAGATCTTTTTGATCATAGAAGCATAAACTCTACCCCAATTGAAAGGTAAATACTTAGACTTTGAGCTTGGATTGTTGTTCATATTATTTTATCTAAATGAGAAAGCAAGTTACTTGCAGAGTTTGTGCTATTATATCTTGTGCCATTTTAGGATATTATTCTTATTTCTATCTTATAGATGCATTCTTGTTTATTTAATCTAATAAGTAGAACTAGTGGAAGTAATGAGGAAGATGTCCTGAAGCCAATTACTTTCAGACTTTGTGTTGTCATAATTGTTTTTAGTGTGTATTTTTAGTTTCTTTATGTGTTGAGGATTATGGGATGACTTTGTGCCCCTATTATCTTTTGTATTTCACTTTTTGGGTAGTTGAAGTGGAAACTTTGTGTTTCATTTCATCCTTCTAGTTACTACACTTTGTTACCAGTTTCTTGTCACTACCTGAAAGAACTCCTGCTATTTACTGCTAGATCACTTCTAAAAGAAGAGGAGTGCCTTCAATACTTTCACCAATATTTTCTCCTTTATTTGTGAGCATCATCTCTGAAAGAAGAGAGATGGATGATGTTGCCCTACCCCTAAGTGTTATATATATATATATATATATATATATATATATATATATATATATAGCTCCTCATATTTAATAGGGAACCTCTCCTTAATGAGAGGAGAGATTTGTCCCCTTTGGATGTGGTAAACCTACAACTTTGGATGACCAATCTCCATTTCTGTGGTTGATAGGACCTATTTTACTCATCAGTTAGATGACTAACAAAATATTCACCCAATAGTCTTTTTGGCGACTGCACTAGGGAAGGACAAGCAGTTTGAAGCCTCAAGCTTCAAGCTGAAGTAAGACTAGACCTTTTCCATTTTTGTTTTACAATCTAGAAACTCCATGCTATACTAGAAGCCAGAGAGCCCAAGGTGTTGTTGACCCTATTTTTGAATTGGTGCAGAAAGGCAATTCTGATTTGTTTCCTCCACAACCTTAAGTTCAATGATCCAAGAGTGTTCCTCCCATCCATACCAAGTCACCCATACAAGGTAGAGCTACTTTTTCTACTGTTAGTAGAGCTTTGCCTATACATACTCCACCTTGATTTGTTATCCTCCTTTTCCATAATCCAATCATCATAGTTTAAGGCCCCTGAGGTAACTCTTTTGGTCCACTAAATCTTACTCCACCTCTACATGAACTTCCACATAGTTCAAGGAAGAATTTCCCCAAATTCTTTGGTGATGGGAGAGTTCACCGTGATAAACACATTATAGCCTTCAGCATAACCTGTGGTGTAATAGGCATGGAATTTGAGGACATAGCAGTTAGGCTATTCGTAGAGACACTATAAGGTGATACTACAAACTGGTCTCACCATCTACAGGCTAGGTTAGTGATTTACTGAAACACTCTCAAAGATAAATTTGAAGCCAAGTTCAAGCCTATAAAAGATGCACATGCCTTGTTAGCCTAGCTCACATCGATGAACAAGGAGCCTCATGAACCTATGAGGGATTTTGTTGCAAAGTTTGACAAGCTGAGGAATAGAATTCCTATAATTGCTCAACCAACACTTGAAAACCTCAAATGCTTCTTCATCAACTCATAGCTACCTGAAGTGAGTTTTATTTTGAGACATGCTAGTGACATAGACCTTACTATTGCTCAAGACTTGGCTACTAAGGTAGAAGATGACCTTATCTTGGCTGGAAAGATAAGGAGAGATCTAAATAGAGGTAAATCCTCTTCATCTTCAGAATACTCACCTACAGCCACCACTAATCCAATGGTGCAGAAGCTAGAAAATGAGTTTCTAGCTCTCAAAAGTAAATGGCACAAGGGATTTCCTCTACTCCTTCATATAAAGATGTACCAAGGAGAACATTCCCAAATCAGTCATACCAAGGCAATGCGTCTAGGAATCAAGGGCAAACTAATCACCTTCCTCCCCCTTAGAAGAATAATCTTGCCATTGAAGCACCTCCAACCAACTCAGTGGTTGGATATCTTGAATTTGAATCAAATTTCTCATTCCAACCTAAGTTAAATCTTGAAGATGATGTTAATCTCTTCACTGAGGAAGAAGAAAAATTAGCTGGCGACTCCAACATTGGTTTCTTGAATTATCAGGATGAACCCAGAAGTGAAGGTAAAACAACTAAAGGATCATATGCTATTTTCACATGGTCCAAGAATCAATCAGCCCAACAAGCGAATAAAGAGAAGACATAACAGTGACCTCAACCAACAATTTTGATTGCCAAGTGGGGAACTACTCTGCCTTTCCAACCAAAGGACTTGGTGACTGCTAAAAAGGTGAGTACCTCAATTGCACCTTCACCTCCATTTTTGAATTTTTAGACCAATCCTTCCCCTTCTAAAAATGAAAAGGATGAGCTCCCATCCTCTATTCCTAGTCCATTTCAGACATTTGATATCATTGATCATATAGAAAAAACCAAAATTCAAATGTCTAAATTTGAATTTTTACAGTCCAACCTCGAGCAATTCGACAAGTTGGTTTAATGTGTAAAGAAACAAACCATCCCTACAAAACAAGATTCTAAGAAGGTGACTCATGATCCCCCAAGGAACATGTCTATCCCATATAACCTTGTCATTACTCCTCCTGCTACTCTTGGGAGGACTGAAGCATTTTATGTCTCCTTGCTGATAAATGGATATCAGCTAAATAATTACATCATTGATTTTGGAGCTTTAGACAATGTCATTCTTGCCAAAGTGGCAAAATCCCTTGGTCTCACATTGACCAAGACATTTGGGAGATTTTTCTCCATGGAGAACAAACAAGTACCACTACTGGGACAAATCAAAGATGCCCAATTTACATTTACAGTGTTCCCAAACAAAATAATCAACATGACTATCTTGGTGGTCGACGTCCCAGCATCATATGACATCCTTCTTGGCCAAAATTTCTGCAAGGATGTTGGTGGTGAATTGAGCATGGACCTATCCGAAGCAAGAATCCTAGTCAAAGGTGTTATGAAGAGATTGCTCCCTAAGAAGGAAGAAAAATATGTTGTCACCCAAACATCAGCACCTAAAGGTAAAATTCTATTTGAGTCTTCAGGCATGGGTAACTACTTTCTATCCACAAAGCATTTCCATGAAGTGCCTTTTGAATCTCTTGAAAATGTCAACCTAGAAACACGTTCAGCTAGAATAGCAGAAGAATTAGTAAAATGCAATGCAAGCATGGAAGAATCTACCCCTCTAAATGAAGAAGAATTAGTATCAAATGGGATATGGATTCCAGAATTTGATGGTAGCTACTCCTCTACTAGTTCAGGAGTTGGGATTGTGTTGATATCTTCTCAAGGAGATATTTTTCCTTCATCATACAAGTTGTAGTTTAGCAACACCAACAACACAACTGAGTATGAATCTCTCTTACTTGGATTGAAGGCTGCTCATAACAAAGGCATCAAGCTCCTTCATGCCAAAGGAGATGTTGAACTGGGTTTTTCAAGTGAGAAACTTGTATCAAACAAGGAATGAGAGATTGTGCCACTACCACAATCTAGTCTGGGACCAAATTGAAAACTTTGATGCTTTCAGCATCTCTACCATAACCAGAGGATTTAATGACAGAGCTGATGCACTGACTATTTAAAAAACTCTCTTAATTCCTCACCTAGAATTCAAAGGAGACAAGTACACTATTGAGCTTGTTTTTTGACCAAGTGTACCTGATAATGCCAGTCATTGGTAGGTGTTTAACAATGACAATCAAATAATTGCCTTCCTAGAATAAAAAGATAACTTTCAATAGCTTTACTTTGAAGGTAATGAGCCTCAACAGCTTGAACTAGCCCCTAGATCAAATGCAAACATAGGTGAGGAGTTCTTGCAACTTAAAGGAAATAAAATTTCTAAAGACTTTGTTTTCCTTGAGAATTTGTTTGATAAGCATGATAGATTCATCAAATAGTAGCAAATAGATTCAAGCTTCTCTCAAGAGTTTGATCAGATAAATTTGGGTACCAAGGAAGATCCCAAGATGGTGAACATTGGGAAGTACTGCACTCCTGAGGAGAGATCCAAGTTCACTACTTTGCTCAGCTAGTACATGGACATCTTAGAATACTCCTATGATGATTTGAAGTCACTCAAGCTTGATGAAATTTTCCATGACATTCCTCTCAAAAGTGATTCAGCACCTTATAGGAAAAAATCTAGATAGTACAATTCAAAGATATCAAGAACTATTCTATCTAAAATATAGAAAATATTGAATGCTAGAATCATTTTTCTAATCCATCATTCCACATGGATTTCCAACATAGTGCCTATAAGGAAGAAGAATGGAAAAAATTGCCTTTGTGTGGACTTCAAGAATTTGAATCAGTCATCCTTAAAGGATAACTATCCTCTATCCATCATTAATCAAGTGCTTCAGATGGTGACCGGTTCGAAGATGTTATCAATGTTAGATGGCTTCTCGGGATACAATCAAGTTGAAGTTGGTGAAGTAGACCAGCATAAGACTGTGTTCACTACACCTTGGGGTACCTTTGCCTATCAGAAAATGCCAATTGGCCTAATAAATGCTGGTACCACCTTTTAGAGAGTAATGGATCTTGCTTTCAAGGATGAAATGGGAAAGTTCATTGTCGTATATATTGATGACTTGACTATCTTTTCTAAGCACCACCTATATCATGTGTGCCATTTGCAATAAGTGTTGAAACGTTGTCACCAGAATGTCATTTCCTTAAACCCCAAGAAGTCTATTTTTGGGGTAACAGAAGGGAAACTTTTAAGACACATTATGTCTAAAGGAGGCATAAAGATTGACTCAGACAGAGTCAAGTCCATCCAAGAGCTCACTCTACCCATGAGTAATATTACAGTTCACTCTTTCTTTGGAAAGATGAATTTTTTACGAAGATTCATTCCTGAGTTTGTTGAGAAGACTCACCATATTATAAACATGATGAAGGGAAAGGCCACTTTTAGTTGGACTAAAGAAGGCAAATTGGCATTCCAAAACATTAAGGTAGCTATTGCCCATGCCCAATTCTAGTTTGTCTAGACTATAATAAGGATTTCACCATATATAGTTATGATTGCAAACACACACTTTCAACAATTCTAATTCAATAGAACCAAGAAGGTGTGGAATATCCCATTTCCTTCATGAGTTGTCCTCTCAAAGCTCATGATCTAAAGTATTCAAACATGGAGAAGCATGCTTATGTGGTGGTAAAGGTAGTGAAACATTTCCATTTTTACATTCTCAATTCACAAACTACTACCTTGGTTCTTGATACCATGGTTAAATCCATACTAACTCAGTAGGAGTTTAGAATGAAAAGGGGCAATTAGATTGCTAAAATCCAAGAGTTTGATCTAGTTATCAAACCAATGAAGTTGGTGCGTGGAAAAGGCCTATTCTAATTAATTATTGATAACAAGCCAGTACAAATAGAACATGAAGAATTAGAAGAAGAAGACATGCCAATAGTCCTCTTTGTCTCTACCATGAATGAGTGGTACTCAGGTATTGCTCATTTTCTTACTTATGGGGAGTGTCCTGCTCACCTATCTTATAAATAAAGGAGGACTATCAAGTTGAAAGCTACCAATTTTGTTCTCTAAGACAATGGCCTATACAAGAGAAGCCTTGATGGAGTGTTCCTTTTATGTGTGTATAAAGAGCAGCAGAACCAGATTTTGAAGTCCTTCCACAATTTGGCCTATGGAGGACATTTTTTAGCTCCCGTAATTACCCATAAAATTCTACGGGCTAGGTATTACTGGCCAACTCTCTTTTAAGATGCATATAAATGGGTAAGGAAATGTGAACTATGCTAGCAATTTGTTGGGAGACCCAAGTTAGCTGCCCTACCTCTCAAGCCAGTGGTCATAGAGGAGCCATTCCAACAATGGGGAATTGATTTCATTGGTGTTGTAAACCCATCTTCAAGTGTTGGACATGATTATATCCTCATAACTACAGATTACTTCACCAAGTGGGTGGAAGCTATCCCAACTAAGCATGCTACTTTAGAAGTAGTGTGCAATTTCCTCAAGGAGAACATCATTTCCAAGTTTGGGGTCCCAACCAAGATTGTCACGGACAATGCATCTTGTTTCACTTCCCAAGAGATTACTCAATTATATTTTTACTATGGGATCACTCTCTCACACTCTTCTAATTACTTTCCAAAAGGAAATGGCCAAGTTAAATCAAGCAGCAAGACCCTAGTGAATATCATCAAGAAGTTGTTGGATGACAACCAAAGGACATGGCATAAAACATTGGTTGATGCTTTATGGGTAGACACAATTACACCAAAAATGGCAATTGGTATGTCTCCTTTCCAACTTCTTTATGGTCTCAATGCTGAGATACCAATCACCTTAGAATTGCTAGCATTGAAATTAGCCAAGGCAATTGAGGATCAAACTTATGAAAGTTCCTTCAATAAGAGGATCATGTGCCTGACTAAGCTAGATGAGCAGGGAACTATGGTGGTGGACTAAATTGTGGCCCATCAAAGTTTGGTGAAGAAGCTCTTCAACTAGAAAGCAAAAGACCATGATTTCAAAATTGGAGATCAAGTCCTCCTGTGGGATAAGAGGAGAGAACCAAAGGGAATGTATGGAAAGTTTGATTCCTTGTGGAGAGGATCTTTTACTATCCATGAGCTCAATGGTGAAAACAACTTCCTATAGAAGTATCAAGATGGCACACTATTTTCTCTGCCTCACAATGGACAGCATTTAAAGCACTTCAATTCTTGAAGTATTAGATAAGTTCACCTATACATATGTATATTTGTATAGCCTTTGTTTTTATTGTATGTTGTTCATTTTTATTTTTTGCACCTTTCTTTTTTGGGTAGCATGACTCCATAGCCCAATGGCATACTTCAAGGCACTAGAGATTCTAGTTTCTACTCCCCTTAGTTGTTCCAAAATTTCAACTGAAGGAAGTTCCCCAACTAGAGCTAGCTATTGTTCTCAAAATTTGTCACTTATTTTAGGACATGTGAACTATTTTTGGTCCTATAGGCCAAAAATTTCTCTCTTCCCTTTGTAGAGTGAAATAGTCTGCATTTTATTTTGAGTTTTAGTTGTGTGCTCCAAGTTTTGTCCCTACATGTTTTAGTTTTGAGGCAGTAAGGTTTATGACACAGGGCACAAGTTGTTCTTTTTGTGTGGGTTTTTCATCTTGCCTAAAGTTTTGTCTAAGTCTCAGAGTCAAGTGGAAGCTACCAAGTGTCATCTACTAGGACACATTATAATTTTTTTCTAAAAGTAGCGGAACATGCCACATGTCCCTTATAACTCAGCGGAGCGTGACAAGTATCCGCATCCGCATTTCAATTTTATTATAAGCCTCAAAGCTTCTTTTGATAAGCTTCTCTTAGAGTCTAGAAAAAAGTGACAAGTGGCAACTGCGGAAGGTTTTAATATGATTTTCTAAAAGTAGTGGAAGTCACCACGTCTCCCTTTTAAAGCTTGGTAAAAGTTGCCAAGTGTTGACATCCACCGTTTCTTCCTTTTGTTTCATTATCAAGTAAGGACTGTGGTGGGCCCTAGGTGATTTTTTAATTTCAAGCGAAGCGTGCCAAGTGTCTACATCCACATGAATCCAAATGAGTCCTAAATGTTTCTATAGTGTTTCTAAAGCTCAGCAAAAGCTGCCATGTGTCATCTTCTACAGGACTCTCAAAAGGTATCTAAAGCTTCTATAAATTAAGTGGAAGCTGCCAAGTGTCCTCACTTGTTTCACAGTGGAAAAAACCACGTGTCACTTGTTAAGATCAGTGGAAAGTAGCCTAAGCAAGTGGAAAAGACATGAAGGAATTGCTAAGGAGGATGACGGGGCCACAACCATCAAATTTAGGACAACCAACCAGCTATTAGCTTTCAAATGATGACAGACCTAAATACATCAAATTTATGGCAATAAAGTGTCTGTTGATCTTTGCAAGCTTAAACACGGACCTGGAGGCATTCAAATACCTTCAAACTGAAAGGAAGAACCATCAAGGGAAGGAACCAAAAGAACCATAAAGGAGAAAAGATAGCCTGAGGGCTCAAATCATAACAGAAAGAGGGAAAGGCCAAAATATCTACGTAGTAGTTATTCTAGTAGGTGGAACAGCTTGCAAGGTGGATTTTTGAGCCCTTAAACATTGAAGACACAACTTGTTTGTCCCCCTAGGAGTAAAAACAAAATGGATAGCTGCACAGACACCAGATGATCCAGACTCAAGAGAAGACATTTGAGATGAAATGACACACCATAGTTAAGGCAGCCACCCTGTTCCAACATGGTCCCCTGATAGAACTAAAAATGCATTCAAGGCATTGAATGCATAGCATGGGCCATTTCGTGAAGCAAAGTGCCAAGTCTTTCTTGGCTGCTATATATTGTAATCTCTTTTATTGTTTTTAGGGGAGATCTTTTTTATCACAAAAGCATAAACTCTACCCTAATTAAAAGGCAAATACTGAGACTTTGAGCTCAAATTATTGTTCATATTATTTTATTTGAATAAGAAACCAAGTTACTTGCAGACTTTGTGCTATTATAGCTTGTGTCATTTTAGGAGATTGTTCTTATGTCTATCTTCTAGATGCATTATTGTTTATTTAATCTAATAGGTAGAACTAGTGGAAGTAATGAGGAAGATGTCCTGAAGCCAGTTATTTTTAGACTTTGTGCTGTCATAATTGTTTTCAGTGTGTGTTTTTAGTTTCTTTCTGTGTTGAGGATTCTGGGACGACTTTGTGCCCCTATTATCTTTTGTATTTCACTATTTGGGAAGTTGAGGTGGAAACTTTATGTTCTACTTCATCTTGCTGGTTACTACACTTTGTTACCAATTTATTGTCACTACCTAAAAAAAACTCTTGTTGTTTACTGTAAGATCACTTCTGAAAGAAGAGGAGTTCCTTCAGTGTTTTCACCAAGATTTTCTCCTTTGTTTGTGAGCATCATCTCTGAAAGAAGAGAGATGGATGATGTTTCCCTACCCCTGAGTGTTATTTTCTACTTATATATATATATATATATATCCTCATATTTAACAAGGAACCTCCCCTTGATGAGAGGAGAGATTTTTCCCCTTTGGATGTGGTAAACCTGCAACTTTGGATGACCAAATTCTCTTGCTATGGTTGATAAGACCTATTTTGCTCATCAGTTAGCTGACTGACAAAATATTCACCCAACATGACTTATGTTAATAAGTGAGTATCTCAAGCAACAATCTACTTCCCTTTCATTGTTTTCCTATTTTCTATAGGTTAATTGTCTCTGCTTTCTTGTTTAGTTGTGTTTCCCTTTCATCTTGTTATGTTACATTCAAAAAAGGTATTTTAGATCCCAAAATAGTCTCTTTCTCAATTAATACAGTCATACAGTCAAACTTGTTATGCTTTAATTTGCCATTGTCATATGTAAACTAATGAATTAATTTGACCAACTGGTTGGTTAACCCCTAAGAGTCACCAAATTTTTTTAGTAATTTGATCTGTTAAGATCAAATTACAATCCTTATCATTTGAAACTTTCCTAAAACCATTCATTAACCATTTTTAGCTAGTTAGATTGGTCATTTGTGGCCTTAAAAGCACTAATTTTGGTCAAAAAGTGTCAAAATGGATTATAAATGGTTAATTACCATTTCAAAAGAGCTTTGAATATGTTCTAAAATATTAAAATACCTTAAGTCCTAAGTTTCAAGTTATGAAAAAGTCATTTGATGTGCTTAATAGCCCAAAAATCCCCTAAATTGACCCACACCTGCCAATTTTCAAGTTTTAAATATCAAAAAGGATTAAAAGGTTTTAATTTTTTATGATTAACATGTTATGATTCTCAAAGTTTCCATGTCAAGTAATTGGGAGATTTAGTTGGCTTTTAAAAGGAGAAAATAAGCTTGTTCCTCTCATTTTACAAGAAAGGTATGGATTTCATATAGCAGGGGTAGGATTTATCAAGTACAATGAATATCTAAGCTTTAGCAGGAGTTTCATGGCTTTTCATGGCCATATAGGCCCAAAACTAGTCTTTTATTGGCACTTTGCTTCTTTGCACAAAGGGACCTATATGTAGGTTTTCTGATGGTACAGATTGATGAGGAAGGATACAAGTCTGAAATTTTGGGTGAAGAAACTAGACTCAGAGAGATTTTTGATGGTCTCCAAGCTCATGAACTATCCAATTGAAGTCAAGCCAATTTTTGCATCCCTACAACCAGAAAGGCATTCAACTTTCTTTAGTTTCTCCTCACCTGGGCAACATTTCATGTTAAATCAAGTTGTTCCAAAATCTTAGGAAATTATTATACCTTTTCATAGCCTTCTAAAGTTTTTATTCATGTAATTAAAGTGAAAACAAAGCTCACAATGTCAGCCAATCTAAATCTATAGTTAGCAATCTTGCAAGGAAGAGTTGTATGGTCATGGAAGAAGAAGTCAGCTTCAAGTTTTCAATAAATTCATGTTTTTAGGGTTCCATCAAGTTTTTCATGATTTTCAATCATTGCTCTCAGAATATTTCCAAGTTTCATGGCCAAAATACCCATCTCCATGCTCTCAAAGTGCTCAAATGGGCTAGTTTAGCATTCTTTAAGGATTTTTTACAAATTTTGAGGTTTTTGAAGAAAACTATGTTTCAATTTACATCTCTTCCCCTCCCTAATGTCATATAAATTTTCATGATATGATGTATAGATGATCATGCCTACATACACTCATTTTATTTATTTTTCCATGCTCCCTAATCCCCCCTTTCCACCTCCATCCCTTTCATCCCCATACCATTGCCAACCACTATCAAATCCATGTATCTTCCACTATGTTTGAGTCTTCCACTGTGTTTGTGTCTTTTCCACCCACCTCCCTCTTGTTTTCATCATATTTCCATTTCACTCGAAACTCATAGCCATCTCCATTCCATGAAAGTTTGTCAAGAGAGCTAGGGGCTAGTGAGATCATCACAAGCATGAGAAGAAGATATAAGTCACTTGAGAAGCACAAGTACAGCCATAAATGCACACTTACAGTAGGGTACTCAATCAAGTGTCGCCATAAAGGTTCAATGGAGATTTGAAGAGACATAAAGACCTTATTCAAGGTCTATTGGAAGCAAACTAGCCATGGTGTGAGAAGGAAGCCATCTTAGAGATAAGAAAGGCAAATTGGACCTCCATTTTTGACATCATGACACCAATTTAGACACCTACAACATGCCAAATTAGTCAAATACTAGCCACGAAGGGTACATGGATAAGGGATTATTTCCTTGAAGGGTCATCCATAGTAGTGAATCCTTTGTCATGAATTAGGAAGTATGGAGGTCATAATGAGTATGAACAAGAGGATTATGCACTTAGTTTGCAACATATACACCATAAGGATAGTGACCTATGGCCATGGGGCTAATGACCTATCCAAGTTTTGACAAGGCAATAATATGACTCAGTCATTTCTAACCATTTTTTATGTGGAGTTTATTTTACAAAAGAGTCTATTAAGAGCAATGGTAATGATATAGCTTGGTCTTCAAGCCCACGCATAGTTCATAGTGTCAGGACCCCCAGCTCTTGAAGAGCATAGATGATTACCTTTGTATAAGCAACTAAACATCGAATTTAACCACAAGTAACAAGTAACTAGAAATTCAAAAATAACATAGAATATGAGAGACAATACCCAATTGTATTAATACTCTTCTAGAAGAAAATTACAATAAAGAAGTGCCACACTCTTCTTACACCTCTGAGGCTTCCCACACCTCTAGGACTCTTAGTAATCTTCCCTCAAAGCTCTCTCTCAATTACGGTCACAACAAACAACTCAAACACAAAGTTGTTGTTCACCTCCAACCAGTTAGTATCACTACTGCCAGTACCACTGACTGAGTACTCGAAGTACTCCAAGTCTGAGTACACCACGTACTCCAAGTAGATCTCCTTAATCTTGCAACAACTTGTAAATCCTAGATCTTACTTACACATGTAGATCTAACCTGATCTTGCTATACCGTAGATCAACCTAGCCTTGCACACCTATCGACTGAGACCATACACACATGAAGAACCCTTTTGATTCTCCACACCAACACCCCTGTGGATCTTCTACCAGATCTTGCTCTCTCACAGATCTACCTAATCATACACACTTGGCACTATGGCACTATGAGGAGCTACCCTTGCTCTCTTCCCTTTGAAGGAGCTAACCTTACTCTCTCTATTTAGCACACTTTACAATATAGCCCATGGGTCTATTCAATAGCTCCCATACAAACAATAATTAGACTTCTAATTACAATAATTAGAACCGTAGCTTCAAGACTAAAATTAGTCTTTCACATGAAAACACACTGTCCATCCAAATATAGACCAGTTCGGGAGACGCATGCAAATGCATGCACACACAGGCTGCCAACGTCGGTTCCTGTCTGACCGATGTCAGTCGACCCATAACTGACATTGGTTACTGTAACACTGAAGATGACCGACGTTAGTTGATCAGACTGACGTCGGTTTCTTGAAACTCAACAACCTCCTTTTATTTGCATCTGGGTGAAGCTTTTAGCTCTACAACCTAAAAATTTCCCACTTGGAGATAAACATCTACACCTGTACCTATACCTATACATCATCTAATTTATTTTCTGGCTTGTATCCCTCTTCAAGATCAATCCTGAAGACCAACCATCACACATCCTGTGGTGCACCACATGTCATCCAAGTAACCTGCCACATCCAAACCTAAATACCCATGTAGAGAAGTCCCTAACCTTGCATAGCATGTTAACCTACTACTGGTCCCTCTTAGATACCTGAGAACCCACTGAACTACTCTCCAATGCTTCTTTCCTAAATTGGCTACAAACTTACTGACAACACCTGCTACTGGGGAAACAATAGGTCTAGTACACATGTACTTAACCTCATCATGTGAATTGGGACCTTGTTTTGTGAACTATCCATCCATAGGCATGCAAACTGGTTCTGCATCCCACATCTTGAACCTCGTCACTAACTTATTCACACAATCATCTTGAGACAACATCAACCTATGATCTTCCCTGTCTCTAGGAATACTCATGCCAAAGAATTTCGCTGCTCCCAAATTCTTCATGACATACCATTGAACTAACTTTACCTTCAGTTCAAAATATCCCTACATGTATGAACCTACAACAAGCACGTCATCCACATACAGTAACATAATAATGTCATGACCATTATCCAACCTGGTAAAGTAAACACAATGGTTACAATGACATTGACTAAATCCATGCTTTGTCATACACCTGTCAAACCTGTACCACTATCCTGTAGCTTCCTCAAGACCATATACCCTGGCCTTCCATCTCATGTGTCCATTCCCTCTCTTCTTTAACCAAAGAATCCATTCATCTCTCAGTGCTTTCATTCTAGCTAGCAACTCTACCAAATCTCCCATTTGGTTCTACATCTAGGAATCAAATTCCTCATTCATGCCATGCTCCCACTATTTCCTGGATCTTACTTGATCTACAGTGAGAAACAAGAATAAAGAAGGGGAATAAAAAATTTGAGGCTTACTTACACTTTCAGTCCTCCACATGGGCGTTTGAGACTCCATTATAGCTTGCTATCTACCCAAAATCTGTTCTGACAGTGATCGTCATCGGTCACCCCTCAGTCTACATCTGACTGACATCAATTCCATGCGACTAACTTGATTACTAATGCCGGTTCTCTAATTGACATCAGTCACCACCTGCTCGACACCACTAACTTTGCTTGTCTACACATGACCAACATCGGTGCCTACCTGTTCGACGTCAGTTCCACCTGACTGACACTGGTAACTGTGTTCTCCTATGAGTGATGACTTTTTACCCACAAGCTCTCTTTGGATCAAAACCCTATCCAGACTACCTTGCTGAGAGTTATTCAGTCCCTTCCACTGATCTCTTTCCATCATCTCCTCCATGAACACCAAGGCTTTCTAGTTCTTAAGTTTGTCAAAGACATCAGACTTCCTCTTAAGAACATGCATCTCCTTCTTGCTCATGTGACCAAGCCTACAAAGCCACATCTTTGCAATAGAAGAAAAATCAGTAATATAAGTAGATAGATAAAGGATACCTACTTTATTACCACTTGCTAATTCAAGTGCATCCACTGTGAGAGTTCCTGTGCATCTCTCATCACCTAACTTTCCTAAAGAAATTAGCCTCATCTTCAGAATTGGGACCTGCATGACATCTTTCAACACCCATGTGTTGGCTGTCTGTAATTTCAGCTACACTTCCCCTTTGCCAACAATTTGACAAGGCTCACCAACCCCTAAATAAATATTTCCAAAGTCTCCATGGACCTTAACATGGAAAAATACTCTATTTGGGGCTGCATGGAAAGAGGCAATAGAATCTATAAACCAAGATTCTAATTTATCCAAGGAACATAAAAGAACAACAAGTGCAATAATACCTGCAACACATGCTTCTTTATTTCCTTCATGCTGATCTTTAACCAACCAGCAATCTTTCTTTACTTTTTCTTTCTTTCCATAACACCGTAATTGATCATTCTTGCTTTTGAATTCCTCCATACTTTCTTCTACCATTGTTATACTCCCACTCAATCAGAAACCCCTGAGAGTGACCTCTAATCAACAAACACTTAACAAGATCTGACCACCTATTAGTTGATCTTAGCTCTGATACCACTTTGTCAGGACCCCCAGCTCTTGAAGAGCATAGTTGATTACCTTTGTATAAGCAACTAAACACAGAATTTAACCAGAAGTAACAAGTAACTAGAAATTTAGAAATAACACAGAATATGAGAGACAATACCCAATTGTATTAATACTCTTCCAGAAGGAAATTACAATAAAGAAGTGCCACACTCTTCTTACACCTCTGAGGCTTCCCACACCTCTAAGACTCAATAATCTTCCCTCAAAGCTCTCTCTCAATTACGGTCACAATAAACAACTCAAACATAGAGTTATTGTTCACCTCCAACTAGTCAGTATCACTACTGCCAGTACCACTGACTGAGTACTCGAAGTACTCCAAGTCTGAGTACACCACATACTCCAAGTAGATCTCCTTGATCTTGCAACAACCTACAAATCCTAGATCTTACTTACACATGTAGATCTAACCTGATCTTGATATACCACAGATCAACCTGGCCTTTCACACCTACTGACTAAGACGATACACACATGAAGAACCCTTCTGATTCTCCACACTAGCACCCCTGTGGATCTTCAACCAGATCTTGCTCTCCCATAGATCTACCTGATCATACACACTTGGCACTATGGCACTATGAGGAGCTACCCTTGCTCTTTCTATCTAGCACACTTTATAATATAGCCCATTGGTCTATTAAATAGATCCCATACAAATAATAATTAGACTTTTAATTAACCGCAGCTCTAAGACTAAAATTAGTCTTTCACATGCAAACACACTGTCCATCCAAAAATAGACCAGTTCGAGAGACACATGCACACACAAGTTGCCGACGTTGGTTCCTATCTGACCGATGTCGGCCAACCCATAATCAACATCGGTTGATCAGACTGACGTCGATTGCCTGAAACTCAGCAACCTCCTTCTATTTGCATCTGGGTGAAGCTTTTAGCTCCACAACCTAACACACAGTCCATACATATGGTACTACAAGGAGCATATACTAATAGTTATAAGATGGAGTATCATACTTTGAATAATATCAAGGGGTTTTGACCATTTATATAGGTCATTAAGGTTTATACAAGTTTCATCATAAAATTTATAACCTAAAGGAGCCTATCTTCCTACTTTTTACTTCATAAATATAATTTGTAGTGCCCCAAAATGATTCCTATAGGCCTGTATTTAAGTAGAAAGGGGCTACAGTTGATTAGAGTTATCTGTTTGAGGAGACTTATCAAAGGGTTGGAAACCTAAGTCACTATTTAATAAGGAATCATATGAATAAGGATTGTCCCTAGTAGGTGGTAAAGGATTATGTATGAGTAAGCAAGAAAGACAAATTCCAAGTCATAATGCTTACCTACAGTGCTACAGGATGCATCCTACAGGCTAATTTGAGGTAGAGCTAATTTGCATGATGATTCATACAATAATAGGCTATTTTAAGGCTTGAACGGATATTTATAGCTTATGACTAGCAATACTCACCAAAGGATGATCCTATTTTGACCCTAATCTATCAAAAAGGCTAATGTTACCCTACATCCACTAGGAAAGTATCTTAAAAACATGTGCCTTGTAAGAGGCATAGTTACATATGGATGGGATTTATAGGAGCTATCAAGGAATCTAAATTTGATTGGAAAAGAGATAATAAATTTGAGATAGATAACTTATTAAAGTAATCAATGAGAACAAAGCTTTTCAAGTTTCAAACAAGCCTAAAATAAATAAAGGATCACCTACAATCACCCTCAAATAGTGTGCTATAGCTCAGAGGATAAACTTGGTCCTTAGAAAGGCCTAAAAAGCATAGGCCTTAGGGAGGGAGTTGTTAAGTTTGTTGAGGTAGAATTTTAGGGATCAAATCATGTTATTTTGTGTGTATCAGGGTTTCTTAAGGCTTAGACCTTGAACTCAATCTGTACAAGCCTAATCAAAAGGCAAACACAGTTGAGCATGTGCCAGGGTCTTTTCTAAAGAGGGTTATGGTGAAATACTTTAGTGACAATGGACTCATGGAATCAAGGAAGTGACCTAGATGAGGTCAAAGATTACAAAGGAAGCTACATGATTTATAGCACGGAATCAAGAAGCATGCTATAGTTAGCCATAATTTGAAGTATATAGTGGAGGTGGGTTTATTTTGGTGAGGTTATAAGAAGAGTCATTATTGTATGAGTCTAAAAAATTTCATTAAATATTGTTCTCATATCTTGAAAAACATGCTCATACCAAGGTTACATACAACCAACTTTGAAAACACACGTACATCCAGGGGAAACAATGATACCTAAGCTCTGAAATGGTCATTTGGTTAATACAAGTCTCAAGAATCATCACCAAGTAGTCATATTAAAGATTTTTGGTCCTTAAGAGCATCAAGGTCATTTGATGATGGTTTGATTACAGGTGAATATACTATCATAAGGAAAAGGGGATGACCTACAACCTCAACCTGTAGGTTTTCTTTTGACCAAGCCATGAATAAGGTTATGGGGTTAGGCCATGAGGAGTGGACTATTCTCAAATGCATAAAACATTAAAGAGTGTGTTAGTGGAGAAATAAGGTGAAATTATAAAATCATAGTTAAAGGCCATAAAGGTATAAATAAATATGAATCAGTCCTTGAAGGTACATAGTACATTGTATGGAATATGCCAGTAGAGAGGCCTAATGGCCTTGCGTGAAGGTCAAACTATGCTAAAAAGAGGGGTAGAGGTTGTTTTCAAGCTTATTGAAATGAATATTATGCTAAATGAAGATGATTTTTGACATTGAAACCTATTAAAAATAATTAAATCATCTAGAAACACTAAAACTCAGTCAATTATGCACACAATCCATGCACAACAAGTAAATTTGAAGGAAATTTGAGGATTTTGGGAGCACCGGTGGAATTTTGCCTTGAAATTTGAAAAATAGGGTCATCATGAATTGAATAATAATATATCAAATTTTAAATTCCATTGAATAACTAGAAGTGATTTTTGTTTTGTCATAGTCCTCATCATGTTTGTTTGAGGCCACCATTAGAGTAGGCATCATTATGGAGTGCCACAAAGGTTTCTAAGTCCAAGTAAGTTTTTAAAAATAATGGGATGATGTTTTTAAATCATAATATGACATTTAAATAGTTTGAAAACTCCAAATCATATGTAAACCATGCTCATACAGTCTTTTGTAAGCAAACAAACATATATGCCAAAAAGGCATTTTTTAACTTTTCAAGCAAGGAGGAATTTTAGAGTGTTTTGAAAGCATGTTAAATAACCCATAATTATGTTTTAAATAATTTATAATAAATGGAAAATTCATTTTCATCTTGGTGAATATTTTCACTTTTTGCAGTTGTAGACATCCTTCAAAGCTTCCTGTTTAGATGCTCATATCTTTCACCACATGTGAATTTAAACTAAAAAATATTAGTATGTTCTTAGGACTAATATTTAATTATAATTAATGAAAAATTGGGATCATTTAATGAGATGTGATTTATTAACAATCATTAAGAGCGTAGGTAGCCCATAATGCAAGCAAATCCCTATAGGCAATTTTCCTCCACATGATAACTTTTCATGTATTTTGCATGGGAACCCAATATTTTCAAGTTTGTTAGGATATGAAAGGTGCCACACATAAAAATAAATATTTTGGGATTTGGAGGCCTTTAATTCATGAATCATCATTTTGAGGTTTCAACTTTAAAACCCTACTAAACCCTCAAAAAACTAGTTTTGCAAATGGTTAATTTTATTGCCATAAAATCAACATGGATAAACCTAAAAAAAATTCAAACATCAAGTAAACTTAGAGAGTATTCCATAGATTATAATTTGACATATGGATATGTATGGATGAGGGTATAAATCATGTTTTTTGTTAAAAAAGCATGTAAAATGAAGTACAAAGTAGTTCAATGAAAAATAATCAATGGAGATCCAAGACTAAGACTTATTATTCCTCCTAAAATCTTCATTTAGTCATAAATCATCATGTAAGTTCTCTTACCAGCTCAATCAAAATGGATAGTTTGTAGGAAAATGGAGCAAAATAGGCCTAACCAACCCTGTTGACTAAATACCGAGTGTTTTCTCATCAAAATCATATATATTGTGATGATAAAAATTGTTCTAAGTTTATTCCATTGTTTTTTCAAGTTTCATGGTGTCTTATTTCATGTTTTATGGAGTCCAAGGGCATAGATTAGCTTTTAGGCCTATTTGGCTTAATAGGCCTAATTGGTCAAATTGTCAAGTTTGAGATTGGTGTTGTATGGATGTTTAGGGAGATATATTTGTGTTTAAATGATTATTATGTACTATTAAATGAATATATCATGTAATTTTTATCTTTTAAGGTCTCTTTTCATGCAAGGCAAGGTTTTTTGAAGTTTACTAGTGTTGCACTTCGGTTGACTAGTTGACAAGTCATGCATCTATCCTTGGTTAACATGTCATTCAAGCCTTTCAAACACTTTAAAATCAGCCTCAATTAGAGTTAAAGAATCCAAGGTTTTTCATATCATTTCATGCAAAGGGAATTGACCTATTAACATGGGCCCACCACTCCTTTTCTATTCCAAAGAAGAGCTTCATGCAAGAGAAGGACACTAAAAAGATACATTTAAGACTTTGTTATCAAATTAAATTGCATTTTTTACTTGAGTTAAGATGGAGTTGACCTCATTTTCTCTTGTTTATGCCAATCTCTTGGCTATTCTTTATTTTTCTATATATGCAAGCTTTTTAGACTTTTTTTTAGGAGATCCCTCTCTTGGCAAGACTAGACTCTACCAATATTAAGTTTTGTAACATTTTAAAATAAATAAAGTGACTATTTTCAGATTTTATTATGCTATTATGGTGTATTTATGTTAGTGATTTGTGTATGTGGTATATTTTTCTCCCTTGTCAAGTCTTAATTCTTACCTAGTTACTAGTTTGTCAGATTATGCATGTCATGTTTAGTGTTGGATGTCCTTTGGTTGATATTATAGTGGATATAAGTGGCTGGTAAATGCCTTGAATTAGGCCTATTCCATCATTTTCCTCAAGATTTGATCACCAAATAAAACCTCTTCATGAAATACTGATGCATAGGAGATATTTGGAGTTGTTGATTCAATCTTTACTTGTCTAATAAATGTTTTATGAGCTCAAATTGAGTGGATGAACTAGAAACATAGGTTTATCACCAAAAATAAATTAGGATTTCTATTTCAATTTACTACTCTCCCTTTTCATCGCAAAAATGAGTAGTTTAGTAAGCAGTACAATGTGATATATCAAAGGATCTAGTCTCATCAAAATCAAGAGGTATGATCTGAGTTCAGGTGCCCCACATCTCAGATCATTCTAATATTGGTTTAGGTTTGAAGGTTTTAGAGCCAAATATATCAATCCTTTAAGCAGGGTGTTATCTAGAAAGATAAAAATAATAAGTTTGAGATTCAGGATGCTATAACTTTTGTTCACTTGTCAAACCATCTCTTCATAACATCTTAATGCTTGATGAAGTTTTTCAATAATTCATCTTGAGTATCCTCCATTTCAATGATGTTTAGAATATGGGACTGCACTCTTTCATCATATTCCATGTACTTGACCATGAATTCATAAGTGGGTAGTTTTAATGTGATGGGAAATATATGTTGCAACCCATAAACTAGTAGGAATAAGGATGCCTTGAGTGCCTACTTGTATTTGGTTTTATTTACCCATAAAGCAAATTTTAGTAAAGACTGCCATTCTCTTTTTTTCTTTTCTACAAACTTCTTGATAACATTCATCAAGTTTTTATTAGTGGATTCAGCCACTCCATTACCCTGATGGTAGTATTTTGATGCATACTTGATGACTATCTAGTTATCATACACCCATTCAGTGAATTCAACTAAGGCAAAGGCAAGCTATTTTCACATGCTAGAGACAAAGGTGTCCCAAACTGATTGATTATGTTCTCTTCCAATAAATTAAGGAAATATATTATTCTACTATTTTTATTGGCCATTGCTTCAGTCCACCTAGTGAAATAGTTTATGGTAATAAGTATAAACTTGTGTCCTACCGAGGAGTTGAGGTTAGTTATTCCCATGAAGTTGAGGCCTCATTATGTGAATGGCTTTGCTTAGATTATTGGTTGTAAAGGAATGGTTGAATTTATTTATCTTAGGTCAAATATTTGACATTGGTGGCATGTTTACATATGAACGTATGCATCTTTAAATATAGTAGGCCAATAATAACCAAACCTCAATATCTTATGTGCAGTGGTGCACCCCAAAGGGTGACCACTTCCCATCTTTTCATGGAAATTGTCCATGATCTCTATTGCTTCAGCATTAGAGAAACACCTTAGATAAATTCCTTCATATTTATTTCTATATAGGACTTATCTTTTGATCATGAAGTGAGATCATCTCAATCTGAGGGATTTTTTATATTCTTTCTTGAGGTATGGGGGTGCATGTTCCATATAGTAAATAATGAACAATGTATTTATACCAATATCCACCACATAATTGATTTTATTTGACCTACATGATATCTTTTTGGGGATTAGTGTTTGTAATGAGTTGGATTAGATCTCACCCTTTTACTAACTTAACAGAATTTATTTCTAAGTCATATTATTAAATCTTGGTCATCCACTTCCCTCTTCTTTCTCTAAGTTCATTCTATCCCAACATTAGCTTAATAGCTGGGTCAGACACTATGGCATATGTATTATTCCTAAGGATGTAGTGTTTGAATTTCTTTGCAGCCTTGACCAGTGTGTAACCTTGCTTGTCTAGAATAGGATAATTGAGCTCTATATTATTCAAGTTAGTACTCATGTAGGATATAGGGTGATCTTTATCATCTTATCTCTATGTTAATATAACAACAATAGTATGAGTAGAAATAAAAGAGTATATATATATATATATATATATATATATATATATATATATATTTTAAAATCAACGATTATCAAAATAAGAGCTTGAACATTAACATCCTTGATGTCTTTGAAGGCCTTTTTTGCTTCAGTCATCCATTATATCTTTGTATCCTTATTTAGGATGGTGTTAAGTCACCTCAAAATCTCTGCAAAACTAGAAATAAACTTTCTTACAAAGTTGATTTTTCCAAAGAAAGATTTTAACTCTTTTTTGCTATTTAGAACTTATGCTTCTGAAATTTAATTGATCATATCCTGGTCTATGGTCATACCTTATTGAGTGATCACATATCCTAAGATTTTACCTTCAATCACACAAAATATGCTTTTCTTTGGGTTTAATAAAATGCCATACCTTCTACACTTCTCTAGTACTTGTTTTAGATGCATCATGTGGTCTCCCCTATTCTTAGAGAACCTAGTTAGGTCATCCATGTAAATAACAATGCATTTACTTATCAATCCATGGAATGCATGGTCTATTTCTCATTGAAAATTTGATCCTGCATTGATTAGTCTAAATGGCATCTATTTGTAAGCAAACATTACCCATTTAATCATGAAGGCAGTATTCGTATTGTCATTATTATTTACCAAGACCTGGTTATATCTTGAAAATCCATTTAAGAATGACATCATTCTAGAGACACTTACCAACTATATGACTTCATCCAAATATGGCAAAGGATAATTATCCATTTTGAAAGATTTGTTTAAGTTTTATAAATTAACACAAAGTTTGATTTCTCCATTCTTATTCCATAATGACACAAGGTTGGCAACCCATGTTGAGTGTCATATAGGGAATATTATCCTTGCATCAAGAAATTTATTCACTTCTTTGTAAATCAATGGTTGTAACACTAGATTTACTATTCTTTGTCTTTGATTGAAAGGTTTCCATGCTTCCTTTAATTGGATAGTGTGAGTAATCACACTAGTTTTGAATACCCTGAGGTCATCATATGACCACACAATAACATCCTTAAATCTATTTAAGAGGGTAACAACTTTATTTAATTATTCATCAGTATAAACTAGACCAATGTTGACATTTTTATCATTCCTCAGACTTCCCAAGTTGACTTGTTTGTAGTCCTTTCTACTCATTTTAGGCTACTTAAATTCATTTTATTACTTGTCTAGGGCAAACATTATTTTCAAAGAGATCATGCCTTTAGGGATTCAATTCTATTTAAGATGGATCACTCCATCTTCATTTTTCTTCAAAATTTTTATCCTATTCATCAATAATATGAGATTTGAATACACCATTATTGCATAAAAAGTCAATTATCTATTGGTCATCATGACAGACTTGGAAGTGGTTGATGTTATGTGGCATTGAGGGGCATACGATTATCTTTACAATAAAATCTTGAAAGTTTAAAGCCTAAAAAGGCACCAAGTTCACCATTGTTGAGGATAAAACATCTACTAACTAATTTTATTCCTTGAGAAAGGAAAAAATATTAAATGAGTCAAAATACTTGATTAAATTTGAAGTTTTAAATTTATACTTTCTTAAGTAGGAAAGCTTGCATTGATATCTTATTCTATTCTGATTTACAACTATTTTAGAATAACCATAAACTAACAATTCTTTAACCTTATGTCTAATTACAAATTGAAGTCCTAAGATAAGAGCTTCATATTTTACTAAATTGTTAGTGCAAGATAACTATAATCTATAAGAAGATAGATACTCTTTGCATTCATGATCTATTAAGATGATCCCAACACTTGAACCTTGTTTTACTCATGCACCATCAGAGTGCAATGTCTAAGGACCTTTATTTTCTTCTTCCTCCACCTTGCTATCACCTACAACAATGTTAGTGGTTTCTAGATTATAAACACCCAAGTTAGAGGATTGGTAGTTTACCTTCTCATTATTGGCATTATATTCAATAACCATGTATTTCATCTTAGGTTCTCTATCGATCTTAATCTAATTTAAGATCCCTCACCAAGACAACCACATGTGAGAGTAATATGTGGACATGTAACCATTTATAGATTTAATCCAATCATGACTTAGTAATAATACATATGTTTCTAGTATATATATGACCTAAATGTTGATGACCTACTGTATTTGAGGTTCATGAGCTAGTTGCATATGGATATTCAACAATTCACCAATTACCTTCACTCTTGACTTATCTAGCCGTACCACTACCTTTTCAAATTTTATTGGGTTTAAACCTAATTTTTCACAAATTCCTAGAGGCATAATATTAGCTAAAGCACTATAATCAAGTAAGTAATTATGGAGGTTCTTATCAAAGATTCTAATAGTTAATAAGAATGGTTGAACTTCATGTTTACTCTTGTATATTACTACATTAACATGATCTTGTTTATCCTTGTTGGAGTTAGGATTTTCATTTAAGGATTTCAATAGAAAATCACATTGTTTAGTGATTTGTTTTAGCTCATGCAATGTTATATTCACCTTGATCTTCTTCATGTTCTCTACTATGTTGTATCCACCTATTGATGTTGTGCATGTAACTTCCATTACTGGCTGACTCTCCTTACCTTTGGGGTGTGTAGGGTTATTTTGATTCATGTGATCCCTAATCTAGGCCAATTTTTATTCATGTTAGGGATGACATTTAGACCAGGCATAGTTGGATCACATTTTAGTATAGCAAAGGTGGGATTCCTTTATGGGTGTATTTCCTCATCAATATGTATAACCTTAATGTAGGCTAAAGGCAACATGTCAATACCCTCAAATCTCCTCAAGAATATGAATGTCATTAGATCTAAAGTATTATTGTGTATTTCCAAAGATAAGTCATCAGCAAGCTTGTATGGTGTGGATGTCAAGGTGTACATCTTTTTAAACCTAGTGTTAAATGTTATAATTAGCTCTTTTGGGCCCCTTTTTAGGGTGGTAAATTATTGTTACATGACTCTCATGATAAGTACCCTACCGAACTAGGTAATAAAGGTGTGATTAAATTGAATCCATCCCATGATGGAACTTTTAGGCAAGTTAAGGAACCAATTGTATACAATGTCTCAAAATTTGAAAGGAAAGAGATGACATGTCACATCCTCATGGATTACATTGAGCAACCTTAAAGATGTTTTAAATGAATTTAATTGATATTTATCCATCACCCTACCTATGTTTGTAAGAGAGGCAAATATTTATCTATATTTCTTGGTAAATCATGCATAGTTCTAGGGATGTTAATGGATGAACCAATCAACCATGTCATGACTACACAAGGGGTTGAAAATTCTAGTCAAATGGGAAATTTGGTTGGTTCATGTACTTTATATGTCTTCCTTTGTATTCTCTAACTTTCTTATGGGCTTATACATATGATAAAGGAGTCTTGGGTTCAGATTAGGATCTGAGCCTAATCCTAGGCAACTATAGAATGCAGAATGGGTTTAAGAGCAAAGAGTTTCAAATATAACCCCACAAGAAACAAATACCACAAAGATCAATGAATATTTGATATAAATTATTAGATCAAGTATATTTACCCTTATATTTTAAGTTATAGGCCTTGGAACCTCAAATTCCTTAAAACCTCCACAAATATTGATTATTTTTGCACATAAACCTATAAAGATCAGTGTTAAAACAACAATTACAAACATTTATATGCCTTATTTAACAACCTAAGAGTGTTTGAGAATTAGAATTTTTTAGTACAAAGTTATGTAAAGGTTCACTTATATCTAATCGAAATAGAGCAACTAAGATCTTAAACACCTAGATCCAATATAAGCAACATGTTAGAGAATGATATTTTCATAGATACTCAAATTATTTAATAGATTTATACCAAAACTTGAAAAGATGATCAAAATGAAATTTAATATGTATAAAGGATGAGATATTTCACCTATCTTTACATGAATTTAAGAAAATATCTAGATTATTTTACCAAATTTGCACAAAATGAACACTAATTTGATGAAATCTTTCAAAGAATGCAAAGATTCTTGCAAAAGATACAAAGATTTGTGTAAATAATGTAGATCCTTAGTGTTATTAAATAATATAGGCATACTTTAAAATAATTAAGAATGTATATAATGAAGTACACTATAATTTGAGAAAGATGTATAAAAATAGTTGCCTAGGCCCTCCTTTTAGTGCTAGATACTTCTCTTCCTGTTGATGCACTTTCAGTGTTCCCTATGTCACTAGGGAACAAGGGGAAAGTAAGAAAATCAAGTTAAATTATTGGAATGAATTGGGTATTGAGTTATTTATACAACTATTTCTTAGAATAGCATAAATAATAGATATGTGATCACCACTTTAAAGTTTTCAAGTAGACCCTGTTGTAGGGATAGTAGATATTATGCAGTGACGTGGTTTTTAGCTAATATTTATGAATTATATTAACCTTTGCAATTATTTCCCAAAATGTAAATGAACAATGGATATATACAACACGATCTTAGCTAAGGTGAATCATGAGTGGATCTTGGAGAGAGTATGGTAGGTAAGAAAAGAGATTGTGCTTAAGATGAATGCAGATGACAATTATTCTAACTTATAAGAAAATTACATGAAACTAACATCTACCAGCTCTAACATAATTCTCAAAGATAAATAAATGTAGTTTCAGATTTAAGGGAAGAGAATTCATGTATCTAAAAACATACTTTGCATAAAAATAACTCACTCAAAGTAAATTGCACATCACATCTAGTTGCAATTGAGAAAAAATAGAGAAAATATACTATCAAATTAGTCAGCCTAACATTAAGCTCAAACTAGCATATGCATGTATAAAATGTAATTTCTAGATTAATTTATATAAAATAAACAATCAAGAATCAAAATCTTGAGGAACAACATAAAAACAAACAATTAAGCAATACAAACAATCTTGTAAATTCTTTGTCTCTCTTATATTGATTCTTGAAAATAACTATTTTTTATTTATAAATAAGGGGTATACCCCTATTTATAGGCTCAAAATACCTAAGTCGCATTTGAGTGGGGCCATGAAAGGCACCCAATATACAACCAAGTGGCCTAAAATGCCACACTACAATGGATTACTCTATATTTGAATTATAAAACATAACTAAATATCCCCAAGGGCTTGGGATGATTGAGATTCTTTTTGTTTATATTGCTATTACTACGTCTATTAGTGTTGTTTCTTTTTCTTATTTTTAGTTTCTTCCTAGGTCCATACTTTAACACATGCCTAGTAGTCTTTATGTATCTGAGCAAAATCTAGGATCATGGGCCTAAATAAATCCAATATGTCTTAGATTAGCTTATTATGCTCCATAAGTATGGGCCTCAATACTTCCTCAATTTATTTTACCTTCTACAACCTCTAATTGGAAAATGACACAATTTTTATCACCTCAATATCCATCCTAACACTAGCAACATCCTGTTAGAATTATGCAATAAAAACCTTCATATATGCTCTAAAATCTTGGTCATCCATGCCCTAAACTCCTAGTCATCTATGAAGGATCCATTAGGCTTGGTCACTATAGTGATCATGACATCCTTCACTAAGTGGGCTATCTTAAGTTTAATTTTCTCAAAGGATGTAATTGCATCCTTGAGCTGATCTAGCCATATCTTTAAAATCCTCCTTCTATTTATGAGGATGGTTTGTACATGCACAATATCTTCAAGAGACAATACCTTTAGGTTAGGAAAATTATTTCTTCTTTCCACCCTCACCAATTTTACTAACTTGGTGTCATAAAGGGTAAAACCTGGTAAATTTTAATGACCCCTTTAGCTTTCTTGACTCTGGCTTCTTACCTTTTATTAATAACCTTATACAAATTAAAGACATTCATCATATCATTGATTATTAAAATCAAGGTGCCCATTGCTATAGTGGGAAATGTTTTCTCTTTTATCCTCTTCAGTTCCTATTGCATCCTTATTGTTAAGGCAATAGTTGATTCCTATTTTGCTTGCATCAAAGATATAGGATCTTATGCATATTCCTGTACCTCCTCAGTGCCAACCTTCCTCTTCTTTGTCAAAGTGAAGAGTGGATCTTCACTCTCATATATCATAGTTGAGCTTGATCATGGTTTCTCCACTTATCTCTGAACTACCCTATTTATGTTGCCAATGGTGGGGTTAATCATCCATATTTGGGTTGGATTTTGACTTGCTTGACGCCTCCTTTGCCTTATTGTCTACATCATGTTCCTCACCTAATTTGGGGTGGTTTTAGCCATTAGATAACTAGGAGGAGGTTATAGTGGAGTGTTTGGGAAGAGGAAGAAGTTAAGGTTGTAGCTGGGATATAAAATTAGTTAGGTATAATTACCCTAATGGATCGAATAATGACTTAGCAAGGTCCATATTGAGAACAAATTTGGGTAGTGTTTAGGGCCCAATTAGTTTGGTTTTTGTGATGGGGTGAAGTGGAATTTGCTAGGTAAATGATTTTGGAATGGGTTTACATGGTTTAGTAGATGAAATAGAGCCAAGGGAGAGTGGTGCACTAGTAGTGATATTTTTACAAGGGGTATAACCCATAAATTAACTAAAACTAGTGCTTTGGGAACTTATTGGAGGTGGAAAGTTGGTAGTGGCATAGGACATGAATTGGGGAATGGTGCATCCATAGGAAGCAATGGTGGGGGATGTGAACATGAGAGTGTGAGTAGTAATAGATGTAGGAGTAGTTTTGAATGTTCAAATAATAGGGAAGGAAGGAAATGTTATACTAATTACATTAGGAGTTTGGGAATATATTGAAGGAGACACTAATCCCCTCATTGTAGCTTTGGGAGACTTATTCTTTATGTATAATTTATCAACAATTTTCCTAGTTAGTACCTAGAGTCCTTCCATTAAAATTTTGATTCCTTGTGGGGATTATTCCTTAAGATAAATGATATTGGGACCTAGCTAGCCCATGTTTTATGTGATAGTTTCCTTAATATATATAGTAGCTATGTTAGGTTTTTATAAGGGGCTAGGTTGGCTGCTTGGCTCTCCTTGCTTAGAACTTGAAGGCATGTCTTGTACACTATGAGTAGCTTGAAGTGGGGGCCTTTAGGGTCTATTTATGATAAGATTAACATCATCTTATTTTTCCTCTTCTTCCTTCTCCTCATAATCAACATTGAACATGTTCCCATGAGTTGGTGGGAACTGATCCTTTGTTATGTCTTCTTTCCTCCTTTCTTAGTCGATCCTCAATTCAAATAGTATATTATTCCTTACAACATTTCTCAAGACTACCTCATCATTCATTACACCAAGGTATATTTAGTCATGCTCCTCATACTAATACTTGTATTCTAAAGCCACATCTCTTTTGATCTTGGTGAGGTGTTCGATAATGAATTGGTTTGGATCCAACATTTTATAATCATCTTTGGGTAATAGGTATGTGTCCCTATGCCTTGATAACCACTATTACATCTTTCCATTACTTTACCATGGCTCTCCCAAGCTGATAAGGATCCTTATGAGGGGTGTCTTCTTCTTCTTCTTCTTAAAGAGGCTATCAATAACATGGATCATTTGCTATGTTATCTCCTCATCTTCCAATTTCATTGACACATACCTTGGTAACCTAAGGGAGATACCACTACCCCTTCTACTTAGATGATTATATAATTGGGGTAGAGTTAGAAGCTACATATGTCTCTTAGTGCCTGCTTAAATTCCGATGACACCCTTTGCATTTTGTATTGTATGATTGACTTGTAGATAGGGGGATAAAAATCCTCTACTATTATCTTGATATTCCACCTAAATTAGTGGATGTGTAATGTAGAGAATGATTGGGGCACAAATTTTTGACTCTCAGGGGACCATGTATTTTGACCTAATAACACAATTGCACAAATGGCATCTAAAAAAAGATCATCATAGAGAATGGATCTCTATTTCTATATGTGTATTTCATAGTAGTGGGGTAATATATTGATCCTCTAAGATTAGCTATAATAGTGGGATCATCCTTATGTTTGCTTATCCAATATGTGCATTTCCAAATACCATGTTTAGTAAGGCCATGTAAATCCTTACCTTTTTTTTAAATTTTTGCATAGGTAGGTCCCCCTAGTCATTCATGTAGACAATCCATTTTGGGTTAGCTACCCATGAGGTTAGGACTTTATCTAAAGTGTGCATCACATACCATTTTTTGATGATGCTTGGGTTATATTCCACCTATGGTAGTGGTACGTCATAATATTTTTTGAAACTAGGCCTAATGACAAAGGCAATTGAGATCACTTGGTTTAGGGATGTAAGTAACCCATATTCACATTTTGACATCTTGAAGATGTCATATACTAGGTCAGTGCATGGCATGACTTCTATTTTTTATATGAATTTGTCAAGATCGATAGCTTAGATTGTTAGGATGTCAGAGGTGGGCTAAATGATGTAGGGCATGATATTGAAATATTCAAGATCCCTAACTTCCTCAACATTGTAATATACATTGATATAACACTTATCCCCTATGTTTATGTCCTTGGGGAGGAACTTTATGTCCTTAAAAATGACTAAATTACCATATTGAAATAAGAAATCATCATTTCTAAATGAAATGCACTTACTAGAAGTGGAAGGTCCTACCTATGCCATTTCTATAGTGTCCATAGGTAGCAATTGGCATCTTCTTGTACTTATCTACAGATTTATAGCTCTAATAATGGTAACCTAGGTGTAATCTAGAAAGATCTTAGGCTTGGTCAAAATTTGAGAACATAAATAGCAGAGAGAGAAAATGCTTAAGGATTCAAATGTAAGTGTAATTAACAATGATCAGTTTGAGTATCCTTTTGAAGATTACAATGATTAATGAAAATTTGGATGGTGTTTCTAGTTTGTACCAAATTAATGGTGACCTCATCAGCTTTACATTCAATCTTAACACTAATTTGCCTTTGATTCATCATCAATTTTAGCTTAAGGCTAAAGATTACCATCTTTTGACATGTAACATGATACCTTGGATCCAACTGGGTACTTGTGGGGACTAATGTGACTAAGCTACGTAGTTGGCTCAAGTTTGGACAACTATCGTCTTATTATTTCTTCTAAGCACTATGGATGTGGCTCTATGTGATGAATCATTTGTTTAGGGCCACATGGCATCTTTTATTTTTTTATGTGTTCTAGGGTGTGGCCCTCTAATTTGGTTAGTTGTGGGAGTGCCACTTATCACCTTTGCAAGTAATCAAGAAATTTATTGGATAGGTGGCGCTCTCAAGGGTAATCATGATTTTACATAGATAGGTGTCACCTTTAGAAGGCTTACAGATAGCTATCAACAACTTTGTGTTAAATGTTTGTCTTAGGAGGAGTCACATGTCAATCTCAAAGATGATCTATCTAGTCTTAGATGTAGCCTTGCAATACTGGCACAAGATATAATATCATGGGTTTAGTGGGACATGCCTCACTTTGGCATGCCTTTGGAGGTGTTATAGTGGTTATTTAGATAGAATAAGCATAGGCATGACAAGTTTCATCATTGTTAGGGTATAAAGGGGACACACATCATTCTCACAAGATTCTCATTATTCTTCTTCCCCTTGTCACTCTCAAAATGGGCTTCAATAGCTCTTTATCATAAAGCCTTGATTAGATAGCTCAAGTGCATCCATGTGTTCATTTAGTGGGATTTCATGAGCTTTGGATTAGATGTGATGTGGTGTCGACATGCATTGGTATTAGATGATTCTAAAATAAACACACATCACTTAAGAAGGTTACTCAAGTTTGGATGGATATGATGGGGAAATGTGGAATCATCTTTTAGGCCTTTAGGATTATATAATGGAATATGGTAACTTATATTGAATAGGATTTATCGAATGGGCTAAGATCTTGACATGGAGGATATGGATTTGAATTCTAATGGATAACTCATTCACAAGCTCTTAGGATGGTACCACGTGGATTGCAAGCTTCACATATTCATTCCAAGTGTCATGCATAGAGTTATTAATCATTGAGGCATCACAAAGGTTGGTAAGGTAGATATATGTCCTATTTAGGATGAAATCTTAAATTTGATGTCCTATGAGGTGTCTCAAATTGTTAGTTTAACTTTAATGTCTTACGAAGTCATGCAAGAAGTTAAGTTACACTTTGGGAAATGTCCAATGCCCATCATATGAAAAATGAAGATAATTTAAAGCAAAAATATGTAAGTAAATGCTTTAAATAGGATGTAAGGTCAATCTAGTAGGATTTTGTGAAATATATTATGTTCATACTTATTCAAAAACTAAGTAGAATGCTTTTTTGAAGGTTCATTTGCATATTTTGAATCATTTCATGGTGAATAATTGATTGCTTGAATGGAACTTGAAGAAAATTTGTAATAAATTGAATACCTTTGAGTATTAATAAATATTTCAAAATGAACAATTAACTAGAAATTTCTTGGAATTATTAAATCAATTTTTATGTAGACAAAATGGCTTAACAAGTTTGGAAACTTAGGAATTTTGTAAAATTTGAAATAGGAGGGTCCCATTCTAGGAATAGGGGGTAGTTGAGAATTAACACCTATAATAGGCATAGTAGGATTGATGTTGTGTATTTATAGGGTGATTCCTTTTTACATGGTTGAATTTACCATATAGATAACATTGAATTGGGGGTTGAGGTCCATTTCTTCTACCTCTTTTTAGTCCTCCTTGATAACCTCCCCTTGTTCCTCCATGATATCCTCATTTATTTGGTTGAAAACCCTAGTTACCAGACTATTTTTGTCCATAGTTCATAGAAATATATTGAGGGATCCACCCTTGTATTTGTTGGGTTTCCATATATCTATCATATTAAGCATCAGTTAGTTATAGGGCTCAATTAGACTATGTTAGATGTAGGACTATATAATTCCACAAATTCCCCATCTATGTAGGGGATATCTAATTTTGAATAGGTGGATTCCAACTAGGTATGTCAATATGTTGGTACACTAGTACCATTAGTGCCCAATGTATAATATCTAGATTAGTGCCATACCTATTCACTTTAGGTGTGATGATAACCTATGTTATCATATTAGATTTTTGTACAACTACTCAGGGTTAATTTTAAGAGGCCCTACTAGAAAACCTATTAGAAATATTTGGTGAATCTAGAGAAATTTGATTATTAGTTGTGGTAAATCCTTTATGGGTGATGGTGAATCTATGATGATTTTGGAGTGAAAATAAGTAGTTACCTATTTTTTCCATACAGCTATTTAGTTGTACCAAAAGATAGATGTCAAACTAATTCCCTTGTATAATTGATGCACCATTATCCCCAATGCACACTAGCTTTATAATTATTGCATAATCATCCATCCCAAAATTATCTTTCAAATTAGATACAACCAATTTGTGAGGTTTTATTACATTACAATTTTCTACCATTTTATGAACTGCTAGTAGATGAGATTACCTTGAATAATCTCAAAAGTATAAACATGCATGCAAACCTAGGATGTGTTGCCAATTATTGTGACCTCATCAATGGATAGTGAGATGAATAATAAATTTTGAACTTTTGTTTTCAAATATTCCTTCTCAACCATTGCTAGACATTTTCCCTTTTCTCAAGCATTACTATTTTACCAATGTGATTTTGGAATATCCATAAATCCATTATGTTGAAATTACATATTATAATATAAAAATAATAAATAGGTCCACCTTTTTTTATAATGTGGTATACAATAGAGAACTATATATATTTGGCCTTTATATGGGACTACATAATTTTTCAAAAAAAAAAAATGATTGTTCCCCCTTTCTCAACAAGATGTTTTTACAATTTATTATCATTTTCATACTCATGTACATATTTTACATGCATGAATTCTTCTACATTTATCCACCTATGTGTTTTTTTATCAATCCATTTGGGTGCTTCAATATCACATATACTTATCCATAATGTTTCTCAATCATGTCCAATTTTAGTTTCATTTTGTGTTCCTTTCCTAGTTTCCAACTACATATTGTACATCTGTATTCTAGTGGAGTATCTTGAACATTTTTACTCTCTACATGTTCTATGAAGGGAAATTTTGTTGCCCAGTACACCTTAAGGATCTTCTAATTATCCACTTGCTTCTCTTCCTTCATGAAGATTTATGAGTGGAGGTTTTAGTTAAACTTTGTGATTAACAAGAAACAACAATCCCATCTACCATTTGTGTGTCATGATCATTATCATAAAAAACTAGAGGAACATCTTCGAATGGTGGCATGCCATCATAAAAATAATCTTAAGGGGGTTACATGTTATTCTAGTTGGTTCTTTATGGTGATATATTATTGTGCATTTTTAATGTTTTTTTTTTAATATTATTCAAAATTTAAAGTCAAATTTATGAAAAAATAAAAAATAAAAAATACATGTATTTTTAGTTTATTATAATTGTGTGGGATTTTTGGTTGGCTCTTTAAAATAAGATAATATGCTCAAGTTTCCTAATAATTGGCCTATCTTTTTTCCACTCCCTCCAGATTCCATGATGATCAATGATACAACACTTCAATTATATCATTCAATCGTAGAGTAGATGTTACAAATTGGTTATTCCATTTGGTGGTAACATCTTCTACTTTTTGGATCTATCATTGGGCACTTCCATTCGACACTATCATTTAGTATTTATATTTAGCAATTTTTTTAGCACTATCATAAGATATTGTCATTTAGTAGTATCATTCAGTACCTCGGATCAACACTTTTTCTATTTAGTATTATCATTTGATTCCTCTATTCAATTACTACCATTCGATGTTGTGGTCTTTTGGTTCTAGTTTTTCTTATTGAATTTTTATGATATCAGGGGTAGTTGTACTATATATGTGGTGAATTAAATTGTAATATAATATATTATTATAAATGGTTGGTGAGTTTATCCCCAGAATAATTTATATTCCTAATTTCTTGGTGATTCAAACCCAACTATTGACCCTAAAAAATCACCAAAAATAAATCTTGAAAATTAGAATATTCATGAATCAATGAATATTCACCACTAAAATCTACCATGCATCTACTACAAAGACATTTTTAGTCACATCTTATCCCAATTCTTGCAATGCTCGATAGTTCTTCTCATCATGGTTGTTGGCTTTGTAAAAGTTGTAATACAAATTTTGTGGGTTCCTTATGTACTATTGTAGCAGATGACATTGATATGTTGGATGCCCTACTATGTGATAGATATCAAAAAAATCAATTTTTATTCTTGGGCACTCATTATTATGGTGCCCTTCTTTGCCATACTCCATGCACCAAAGATGTGACTAAGGTCTTTATGCTACTTCTTGTTATTATTCCAATATTTTAATGAGGAGATGTAAGGTGTTATCTATTTTTAAACTAGGAGCCAAAATTCCCCCATAATCTTTAATCTACTCCACTTAGATTATAGTTGTTCTAACTTTTGATTTATTAAAAAACTAGTTTGTGCAATAACAAACCTTATCTTTAGTCATAGCCCCTTTAGTAACTAAGTATTATTGTCCTTGTCTAGCATAGCAAACTCAAATTTATTCATTACATCTATAAATATATAATCATATTTGAAAATAGTCTCTTTACCTCCTTGCCTAATTTATTTAAGATCTTATATGGTCTCACTAGAGCATTTATGGACTATAAATTCTATGATCATCATTGTTTTAACTTCTTGTGATGTATCTTAGTCAACAAATTTATGGAATATAAATTATAATTCTCAACCATCCACCACTATAATCAAATCACACTTCATCACTTCTTTATAAGTGATTCCTTTATCTTTCCAGTTCATAGTGCAGGTGATTAGGTACTATTCTAGGTCTACAAACCCATCATAAGGAGCCATGTGGGTTATGGGATGTGTGATCCATTGTAAAATGATCCTTAATTCCAAATTTGTATCTCTCAAAACTTATATACTATGTCTTCAACTCTAAGGTAATCATTGATTTTCTTTTTGGAATAGCCTTCCTGAAAACTACAAACTTTTACCCACCTACTCTACTTATATGCTAATACCTTCTTACTTCATCCATGATAAATACTCTTAACTTCCTTGAAATCTATCTTTAATTTTCCAAGGATCCTAATTCTATCTCTCTTCACCTCACACTTCTCCTTGTTTTATCCTTTCATCCAAATTGCCAATAGTATTCCTCCTCCTATTCATAGCTTCTTAAAACACACTCTATTTATTCCATCTCCTTTATTGTCATAAATATATTTCTAGCTCCAAAGTATTTTTTTATTCCTTTTCTTCTATATTTTCAATGTTAGACTCAGGTTCAATATCTACCCCTTCATCTTTTATTCATTCTCCCTTATCTTGCACACACCCCCATGATGCTAAAATTGACTACTCTATATGGAAAGGAATAGTTACCATTGCTTTATCCATATCCATCATCTTAACGAGAATTAGAAGTTTATTTAAGAATTTTACTCTTATCCCTCTCATAAATATATCCTTTTCCACTTCAAATTCTATGTAGCCTTGTACTGTGAACTCTATGATATACCCATCAATGGTCAAATCGAACCAATGATCTATTGCATGGGTCTAGTTAGTGTCTAAAACTTGAATCTGTTTAATGTTCTCCTTAGATCACATAATTTTAATAGTCACATGAGATCTAAAATAATAATTTTATATAATATCCAACCATTCAACTAACAATCTAGGTAATTTTCACTAGAATATCTCATAAATTTCACCATAAATATGTTCCTGCATAATCTGGTATTCAAAACACCCTATTCTCTAAGCTTCCTTCTATGCAAATTTGGCTATTCTTTAATCTATCCAACATTCCACATCTCTTTGACTAGGAAACTACCTTAGCATGTCCTCAATAGTGAGTTCCATACTCACTACACTATTATTAAAAGAGGTTATTGGGATCATTAGAACATATAAATTACAAGGATAACTCCTATGATTTAAGGGTGATATTATGGGAAAGGAAAGTGATTACTCAATATTTAGATACTATCCTAGGATCACAGAGGTTTATCTAATCTAGAATAATCCATTAAGTATCTACTTTGATAGATATTTAATGGTAAACTCAGATATGATGACACTTTTTACCAAACTTTTAGAGAAAAAAACTATTTTCTATTCATTCATATAATAAATTTATAATAGATGAAAGTTATTTTCAAGAATTTATTGTTGAAGATGATTAATTAATGATGTTATTATGCAATATTACCCAACTTCACAATGGGGAGATAATATCAATTAGAGGACAAAACTAATTTCATAAGAGATAGTCTTGTAACACATATCATTACACAAAGATATATCTCACATAATAAGTGTAGAGATATTATATTTACCATCAAATACTAAATCTACTTAAATTATTCATATCATGAAACACTCATTACACTTTCATTTTAGAGATCCTAGGATTTACTCAAAAGGCCCAAATACAATATTACCTAATACTCTCCAACACTATCTAACCCATTCTACTACAATATGTAGGAATTTATAATCCTAAAAACTATATTATTATAACCATGAAGGATATAATTGACATCTAGGTATGCCAACCTATATTTTGATGCTAAATATTCCATGTAATTGATCCCAACTAAAAATAGAATATCTTCAAAAAAGACTTTTAGGATAATCACTAACAAAAAAGAAACCATAATCCATGTCCACATGGCATGTTAATATATGTGAGTGGTTAGTGTAAACATACCCTGACTAATAATTGTGATTATGTAGATTATATTTATAAACTATATAGCACCTCAATATTGTACACTTGGCAAACTCAGACCTTGACTATTCCTCTCATTTCTAGACCTTTCCCACTTCTATAAAAACTGCATCTACTCTCTCTTATCTTTGCATGTATCTTATTTTACCTAGTATTATGTTGATAACCCAAGTCTTATATCTTTCCTAGAATTATTAAAATGTGCTTATCTTATTCCTCTACAAGTTTTAGACATGTACCTACTTTTGTGCTTCCTGAACACTTGCATCTTAGTTAGACACCTATGTTAGTGCAAGTGTCCTTATCTAATGCAAGTGTCTTGTGCCATAAATTTATATAATTTTCAAATGAAATTTATCCTAATGGTATGATTAAGTGTTATTTTGAAAAAAATTATCCAAATGGATTGGTATAAATATAATATCAAACCTCATTCTAAACTTACCTAGTGCATACCTAGATTTATATCAAAGAGAATTCAATTGAGAAAAGATTCCCTATTTTATATTATTTCCATATCAATAATATGGACATCACATATATAGTTTTTAAGTACTAAAATATCATACCAATATCTATATTTTCCAAGTTATAAAATAAGTCACTATTGTTCTTCCTTGTCACATATTGCATGATTCACACATAAGCCAAAATGTAGGGGATAACTACACAAGTCTAAGGCCCTCTTAATAGTATTGGATATGTAGGAAACATTTATTAATAGAGGGTTATTTGGGGAATCTTGACACCATGTTCCCACTAACCCATTTTTTCCATAACCACTATGAAGATGAATAACTAGGGTTTGATCATTTTAGATTGAGAAATAATCCATGACCCAGATCTAAGTGCACTAGAATGAAGGAGATGACTAACCCAAAATCATACATGTGGTCAAATCTTATTTTAACATTTATTTCATACTAGACACCTAAATTTGATCCAAACACTAACATTAATACAACCATCTCAAGATTATTTAAGTGTTTGTAGCTATAGAGTAACTTAATTTGGTGACTATTATAAAATATTCTTTTAGTCTACTTCCTACCTATTCCACATCTAGATATTTATTTACATCAGAACTAGATAAGTTTCTTATTTTCATTATCATTATAATATCTATGCTTTCCATTCATATCTCAATATAATAAACTCAGTATATGTTGTATCTATGTTTTACAATTAATTGTCCTACTATAGACTTGTTTATCATGATTGTTCTATATTATTAACCCTATCTATCCATAGTAGGATCTTTATCTAATTTAGGGTTAAACATTTTGTGAACTTGATTCATATGAGTGAAATTATTTTTGATTCATAGGGTTTATAGTCAACTAATATTTTAGTTTATTGTACATTTTCATTTTTGCTTATATTATTTTTATGAAACATATCATAGCCCTAGATTAGGAGGTGGGCCTACTGAAAAAATTGAGCTTCCCTTCCTACCAATTAATATTTCTCAAATGAATGAGGAATCGAATCCCATTGGATACCCATGTTGAGAATGAGCAAAATGTTGATGAAGTTACTATAGAGGAATATTTTAAAAATGAAAACCATGAATCAAATAAAACTAATGAACATGAGAAAATAATCCATGAATAGGTTCAATCCATTGCATTGCTTCATGAGTGTATTCATAAAAAACCCAACGATATTAATTAAATCATAAAAACCATATTAGAAACTAAAAAATTAAAAAACGTTGATGACCATATATTGATCATGTTGGCATGAGATATGTATTTCATCCTTTTTTCCCAAAAACATAATTTCTACATCTACATTTAAATCATGATTATTTCAATTCAAATACTAGTTTCAATGCCTATTACTACTCAACCCATGTTCACTTCTCCATTGGTGACTACTCAACTAGTTATTTTACATCCCAATGGATCTACTATTCAAACACTCCTTCAAGTTATAAATAACTTAGAGGAAAAAGTTAAAAACATTGAACAAATGGTTTTAAAGTCTCATCATGCTATTGATTCCAAAGATGTGTTTCATAGCCCTCATGTACTTGAGATATATTTTCACCCTTTGCCAACTTATTCTATTGCACCTAATTTCCCATTTTATGATGGCAAGGGTGATCTTGATCAACATCTCTAATCTTTATTTGTGGCATGTGTTGATTATTACACTAATGATAAGTGTTGGACAAATTATTTCCAAGAAGACTCAATGACTATGCTTTGAGTTGGTTCTATGATTTACCTCTCTAATCCATCAAAGCTTCAAACCTCTTATAGATCAGTTTTTGTTACACTAATCTATTAATATTACCAAAAATATTTCCTATGCCCAAATTACAAAAATAAAACAAAGAACCAATTAACCTCTCAATGAATATGTCCTAAGTTACAAGACAATGTTGGTTAAAATTACCAATCCTATAGTAGATAAATAAATTTAAGATATATTAAAAAAATTTTGCTTGGTCCTTTACATGATTCTATTATTTTCAAAAAGTTAAATCCTTTTATGACTTGTTCCATGTTGTTCGGGACCATGAAATAAAACTTATCTAATTGAAAAAACTTAATTATGTAATAAACACACCTACAACATCTACATCTAATACCAAATTTACAATAAAACTAAGTTATAAGGTAAAACTTCTTGAGCCTAAAAATGAAACAACCACCAATGTTAATAAAATTTCAAAATAACCTAGTTAGCTTGTCTTATCCAATCCACTAAATAGAAAATTTACACACTTACCTAGGTCTTGTGCTTCATTACTCACATGATTATTAGATTGCCATCTTATATCTCTCCCTCATCATATAGAGGTTGATATGTGTTGGCCTCTACCCAAATGATATGATGTGAATGCATTTTATCATTAGCACCAAGGACTATGACATTCTATGAATAGATTTTTTTATCTTGAAGTGTAAGATCGAAGACCTTATTGATGACTAAAGGAATATAAGTGATGATCCTCCAAAGGAATTAGATTCGCAACTTGTTAATCACTAAAAACAAAATATATTTAACACCCCTCTATAATACCATTATAAGAAGGATGTGGAAGTGCAAATGGTATATAACATACATCCTACTCAATCATAATTTAAACACCCACTATATGGGATTAATTGTATCTATACACAATATAAAGCTCTTATGGTTTAGAGACCTTTTATTACTCTTGATAACAATGAGATTAAGGATGATAACTCTAATCTTCATTATTTATTCATTTGAGCATACCTTGATCACCAACCTTAATGTAATGTTATGATTGATAATTATTTAAGTGATAACATTTACACCATGACATTAATTATGCACTTGGGTTATATTCATCATGATTTACACCCTTATACCATATCAATTATAACATTCAATGGGACCTCATAATAAGTTTTTAGTGAGATTGAATTACCTTTAAAGGTAGGTATCACACATGTAGTTACTACCTTTTCATTTATATATTCCATGGGTGTCTTTTATATGTTATTAATATGCCCTAAGTACATACCCTTCAAGTAACACCTTACACAATTTATGGGTGTCTTAAATGAAGTCATGCCAACTAGGTAATTATAGTTTATGGAGTTCCATATGATAATCCTATTGAACAAGAGAAATTTATACCCATATAGTTAATTATCAAGCCCACTAAATATAATCCACCACAAAAATGGTAAGCAATAGGTAATCCCCTTTACTAGGTAGCAAGTACTTGAGATATCATTACATCAAAAATCTACAGTGGGTTACATAGAATCCTCATCTACTACAAAACACAATCAAACATATAGAGCACCTACACATGTTCCTATTATTATTGTTCCAAATAAACTATAAAACACATAATGATGGGTTAAAATAACCCCTATTATTACCCTTTTTGTTTAAAGACCACAAAGTCCTATTTTACATATACAGAGCATCCTAGATACTATAGTGAGATATATTTCACCTATATATGCTCCTTAGAAGTATCTCAAGTTTAGTACAACAATTTTACAATGGGGATATATATATGAACATACTTTAGATGCAATCATAGGATAGATTTTTCCTATTATAAAAATACTAATAAAAATTGAAAACATTCAAAAATCCAAAAAAAATTCAACATCTAAAAATTCTATTGGCTCCTTGGCTTTGATGTTTTATTTTTATGTTGATGGATTTAATATAAATTACCTATACATACACATGTGTTTCACAATTCTATTTGAGTTCGATACATGAATACACAATTACATGATCTATGAGCTTTTAGATGTTGGACTTTCCCTCTAATCATGTCACAAGGATATTGGGGTCATTCATCTCTATAACTATAATACATCCTGCTTATATCATTATATGGCCAATTTACATTATAATTTTTGAGCTAATATGTACTTACACATGCCTTTATACATTATTATATTTTTAACAACATTCTTGATATGTTGTGTAATTGACATGTTTTTTGTAACACATTTGATCCATGGGATAATATGCAATGTCTATGATAGTTGCTTATTTTATCATTTATGCACTTTATTGAGTGTATTGCATTGCTATTATTTCATTTATTGAGAATTTTAATTTGTTCCATTATTTTTGGCCCTCATGCCTTTGTTTGATTCTTTGAAATTTGAATATGTCATTACAATTTGCATGGATATTTGAATATGTCATTCTTAATTTTTTTGACATTTTATTAAGTCATGTTATTCTAATTGTGTAGTATTTGAGCATGCCCCTTGTTAATGGTCTCCTTGGATGATTATCTTTTGATTTAATTTTTAGTTCCATTTTGTGTGTGCTTGATTGCTTCTTTATCTTGTACTATTACTATTTAGACATTTCCATGATATTTATCATGCATTTCAGGGCTTAAAATCATTGTAGTATGGTGTTTCAATGTTACATTTACCTAGACATGTTCCTTATATATGGTACATGGTTAATTCAATGTTATATGGTTATCTTATTTTTTTAATGTGAGTAACTAACTATTTATATCTTTCATCACCTCAAAGTGAGGTCATATCAGTGGGGGCATGTCCTAAAGGCATGGCTTATACACATTCACAATTTTTTAGATTCATTGGGGTCATGTTTTAGAAGCATGTCATCAACATTGGCATTGATATCAATTTTTAGATTTATCCATATATAGTATGGGTATTCCTTGGAAACATATTATCCACACTTACACAATTTTAAATTGGCCAAATTACATGATTATATGATTCAAATACACATTTGTGGCATAATTCTATACACCGGTATCAGTTTTATGCATAGTTTAAGCATGGAACATATCTGAGGTGCATATGTTATCAGATATGTTAAATATAAAATTTGAACCCTTTAGAGGGTGATTCAATCTCTCCGAATTGATCTATGCAATGGGATTGATCATAGGTTGTGGGTCACCTCTAAGTGGACCAAACCTCTAGATTTAGGGATAATTACCCTTAATGTATCAGTTAAGCTCCACTACTAACTTTAAAATGAAAAGGGGAAGGAAGAACATGAAATAAAAATAATTAATGGGGTGATACACCAAATCAATTGATCACTCAAAACTAGATGCATGTGCACATGTATATCATGAGACTAACCTTAACATACATTTCTCCTAATTTGAAACTCTCACATCAGAATTTCAATGTGGAGATTGTGATCGATGCTTAGGCTAGTAATACTAATTAAGAGGTCTATAATGAAACTAGTGAATGGAAAAAATATATCAAACCTTGAACTTCACTTTTACACTTCACATGACCTACAAAAGAAGCTTTCAAACTATATATATGTGTTAGAATAAGACAATATGCTAAGGAAGTCTAAGAAAATCACTTGACAAGATTAATTACCATACACACACACACTAAGTATAGTCATAGGAGGTAAAAATAGTAGCATTTATTGATCCAATGCATAAAAATGAGTAGGGATTTACCATAATTAGGTGGAGGATGCTTGATGAACCCAAACAAGGTTGCTTATATAGAGAATGAGAGAAGGAGAGAGAGAAGTGGTGTATAAGAGAGAAATTATAAGTCTCAAGAATTCATGATGAGTTAAAATAAATGAATAGGTTATAATATAGTGTCATAAGGTACTCAAATAAGTTTTTATTTCTTGATGATTTTTCTTCTCCCAAATGGTGTAGGATTTTATCCATTTGATTGACACATTTGTCTTCTTTTTCAAACTGCCACCCTCTTTGTTTGATAAGTGAAAAGTGTCACTCCTTGGTCATCGACTAACCTTAAAATACCATTTTATCTCCTATTTGACACTTTTTATTTTCTTAGGATCTCTCCATACTAATATTATAGTGATGATCATCTCTTCTTAGGTGTATTAAAACCTATTTGATCTCACTAAGCCTCTCTTGCTCAAATGCCACACATCTTACTTTCCTCTTTATGAATGTAATATACATCCATGATAGACCTCTCTCTACCTTATAAAACATATATCAATACCATTGGATTCCTCAAACACATTCTAACACTCCATTTCACACCTAAATCCCATACTACCTTCATTTTCTTGTAGCCCTCAAAATAAACAAAGATCTTTGTGTAGAATATTCTATAGATGCTCCTAGAAACTTGAGAATATATTTTATTACCCATTATTCTATTCCTATATGTACAAAGTTTCATGACTATACACCAAGTGAAAGTACACTTACTCTAATTGTTTTTCTCTCTAATTAGCCTTCAATTAGGTCTTTAGGCCTAGAAATTAAGATTTAGATCTAATTAATTCCCACATGTGTAGAACTCAATATTTTTTTTGATTCAATTAAGGATCTCCTAAGCATTATCCATGTAAAATTTGAGGATCCGATACCCTATATGGATGGATGAACCAAGAAATGGCCAAACCCTAGCTTAAATGCATGTTCAGGCCGAAAAAGTGATTGGAGTGTTTTCTCAAGAAATTAGCATGTTAAAATGATTTATTATGGTTTTTTAGTGTCTTTAAAATCATAGGATAACTCAATACCTTTAAAGGAATATCTTTAAGATTACTTTTAGGTTTGCAGATAGGCTTCTTAGACAACAAAGAAGTGTATTTATCCCTTTTAGCCCAAATTATTGACTTTATTGGCTCATATAACCTATTAAGAGTTTTTAAAAAGTTTTTATAGAAATATAAAACATATTATTATGATTATAAATCCTATACACCTGATTTGAAGATCTACCACCACCCTACACACTCACAATTAGGCCTCTAGTCATGTTTTATATGTCAATTCCATAAAATTTTGCCTTCACACATGACAAAAGTATGCTCAATAAATTTTGTGAGAGATTTATATATATAATCAAAGTGATTTTTTACTCTCTCCCATCATTTTTAGGTGTTTTAACATAATATTTCTCCCATTAGGTCATATTTATTCTCTTGGCAGCATATGAGTGTCTTACACTCTTAATAATCATTCATAGAGATGAGGCCATTTACCTAAGAACTAATGATTTAAAATTTGAGGGAATAATCCTTGATAACTACCCACTAAGATTTTTTTTCACCAATAAAATTTTCAAGGGATATTTGAGCAAAGTTTGGGAGTCTCTCAAGCTCACTCAGGTAATTTGTGAGTACTTTGCAGCCTTAACAATAGTTCATAAAGATGAAGGAATATTTATCTATCATTATGCAATAATATGGAAGTATGTATACCATTAAAACATATCCAAACACCATTTTATCCCATGAAAAACCTCCAAGTATTTATTAGTGTCCAAAGATGACCTCTAGAGCTAGTATACTACGCGAGAGACTAAGAAGTTGGTTTTAAGCCAAAAAAGTTATAAAATTTCATGTTAATGGTTAATAATATTGTATAAATATATAATAAACCTCCTATAATATTATATATCACTCAATATTATTTTTACTTAAGATAGCCTATAACATGTTATGTCCCTCCATGAGGGTTTGTAAGCAGTCATACCCGTTTAACCCTAATAGACACTCTTTCCATACTCTCTTTATTTATCAATGATTAGAAAATTCATATAATTTTTATAAGACCTGTATCTCATCCAATCACCCTTCCATTGATGAAAACATATAAATCATGTAGGTTTTCTTCCAACTTCATACATAGGCTGACGTATGCTCATTTGGTCTTGTTAAGCGTAATTGGTCTTTTTAGGCTCTTCACTATCTTTTCCCACTTTTTCATTAAAATAGGACCCTTTGAAGTTATATTACTTAAGGTAATAATTTATTCACCATATCTTTTCTCATGGTTTCAAACTATGATCACATATTCTCTTTAATTATACAAAAAATTGATTGTAGGTATCTATTAGGTCTGCCTGAATGGTATCATGAGTGTGAGTTTTCATTAATTCAAAAGTTATGATTAATTTAATTATATTATCATAGATTTAAAAAATTTATTGTATATTTATATATATTTATCATACTTTGTCTCTTAATGTCTCTCAATATTCATGTATTCTTACTCTTCATGTTCCTATGATAGCTCTATGTGTTTGATTTGGATAGCCTACACTGCAAATGTGAATGTAGGTCTTATTAAACAATATTTTATCCATTAGGGTCATTTGGAAAGTTCTTAATATTTTTTCAAGGTTATAATTTCCCTTACTCTCCACCCATTCACACTCTCATTAGACACCAAACACTTATCTTTTCTTTCATCATCCTATAGGTGTTCATTAAATTTGTTGGCTTCTAAGTGCTACATATGGTTTTCCAGATCCTTAAAATCTCTCAAATAATTTAATGGTGTCATATTATTTATGAGTCCCTTCAAAATAATCCTCATTTATCCATTTGATATTAGATTTTGTCAACCTACAGGTAGACCTATAGATACCTACATCTTTCTCATTGGGAGCATACCATGACTTAATAAAACTACCTTGTATGATAAATGTAGGTTGGAGGAATATGAAAAATAAAATGATAAGATTTTTAGTAACCATGCAAAATTATGGAGGAGCTATTTGGTGTTGTGAAAAAATTTAACAATCACTTGTATGTATTGAACCCCTCATAAACCTCCAAAACCTAAGTACAAACCTTAAACTTCACCCTATGAAGATATTTTACTCACTTTCCATTACCACACATGCCAAAAGGATGGAATATTGTATGATAAGGATTAGTAGACTCATGAGATACTCATAATATATTTATTTTTCTTCAATAAGATCCAAAGACTCATGCATTTTTCTCAAAACTGATCCTTAAAGGTTTAGCTAGGGTTTAAGACCACCCTAGAGTATTAATGATTATTCATAAATGAGGGGGAATAAATTTTAGATAAAATTACATAAATATAAATGCCATTAAATAAATTTCCTCTACCCAAAATCTCAATTTCACTCTTTTTTCTTGGTACAAAATGTGCACATGAAGCTGACCATTACCAGTCTGTCAAGAAGCTGATGGAGATTCTGATGCAATTTTTGTCTTCTTAGGACCTCTAAAAGATTTTTATTCATGTAAATGACATAAAGAAGGTTAATATACACTATACAAATTTTTTCACTTGAATATGGATTTTTTAAGTCTGTTCAAGTGGCTATAACTACATATAAAAGAGTGATATGCCCTATCTTATACATTGAACCTACAAAATGAATATGATTGTTATTGTATTGACATCTTAACATATATTAATGCTATATATCTTATTAATAAGCTTTAAAAGTTGTGTTTTTTATGTACATTCATATTTTTAATCCTAACATTAACTTGAAAAGCCTAGACATGTGTTGGACTTGGCCACAGGTACCTTTATTTTGCATGACATCTAACTTAACCTTTACAAAACAATCTTAACATCTAAAAACATGTATACAATGTGTCCAAAGGGTGGGATAACTTGACATACACTTATGAACTTTTGACAATTTTTGGATCAACTTTCTCATATCATGTTGTGGATAGACTAACACAAGGCAAACATAAGTCACTACCTTAAACTTGTGAAAATTAAATTTAACTATGTTAATAAGACAAAAATATCATTTGAATACCTAAAAAGGCATATAATGTCTATGAAAAATGTTAAGAGGCATGACAATTTAAGTTATTTGTGAATCTCTAATGGTAGCTAAAATTTGTCTAACATCTTTGGTGGTTTCCTGGTGATACTTGCTTGCTAACAACATTAGACTAGTTTCCTTGTCCATCGATTGAGTTATGGTGTCACTTGATCTCAACTTGAGACATAATGCTACCTTGAATAAGATGACAAAATGAAAACACCTCCAAACACACAACATAAAGGACAACATACAAAAACCAAAACATGGTATCACTTGCTCTCAACTTGAGACACAATTCTACCTTGAATAAGATGAAAAAATGAAAACACCTCCAAACACACAACATAAAGGAGAACACATAAAAACCAAAATAGGACAACACACACACAATTGTGTTAATAAAGCACTTGGGGAAAATAAATTATAACAATCCACTATATACAACTAACCTCAACATTTCTTCTTCCTCTAGGATCAAATGGTAATCCCTTGAGATCAACATGGCACCATGAAATCAGATTATCATATGTTGTGTGGAGTATAATAAGACATTTTTCATGGAGTGAAAGCTTCCACCTACATTTGGAGATGTTAGCATGATCTTGATCTCTTTTCCTAGCAACCAGACCTTGTTAATTCATTCCCTTGTCTATGATTTAACTATGTGAGTCAAGGAAAAGATAATACTCATTCCAAAATTAGCTTATTGGATCCAACATTACCATTATTACCTCATTAATAGGTTTTTCTTAATTGTTATCTTCTATTTGAGCTGAATAGATGATATGACATTCTCCTACAGTGGCATAGACCTGATCAAACTTTAACATATGATAGATATTTATTTTATAAAGAGTTATTGGATCACATTCAATATATTAACATGTTCATTTATGCATCATTTTATAATTAGCTTCTAGAGGTGAAGCTCCCTACTCTCTAGGAGGCTGAGACCAATAAAGATTTATCTTATCTTATAAGAGTGAACAAATACCTACAAATATATTGAGAGGTTGATAAATTTATTTAAGAACATCAAACAAGTCATCTTCAATTGAAGTATCCTCTTGAAGTGGTAATCTTAGAGAGTTTCTTTCCTCTTGCTTGGTAATTTGCTTGACAAAACTACCTTCCTTAATTTGAATCAAAGCATAAAATCTCTCTAGAAGAGTGTAACTTACTCTTATAACTTCAAACAAGTCCTATAATTTAACATAACCTAGTTCTAATTCACTTATACCTTCTTTAATCTTGATAAGAGCTGATATAGAGGTAGAAAAAACATAATTTGAGAAGGAACTAGAGTTTGTACCTCTTTGTTCATGCTCTTGGGACTCAAAAGAATTTTTTCCACCTATAATGGATATTTAGGATCTTATTCTTATGCCATAACAACTTGATCAACACCTTGTTTACATTGGGAAAGACCATCTCTCTCAAGGTCTACTTTCACTTGATCAACTTGTACCCCATCAAGGTCACCTTTCTCTTAGACTTCAAAGGCTGATTTGCATCTCTCTTCATCAAAAGGTGTTCTAATGATAAACTCTTCCTCATGATAAATTGAATTATCCTCCTCATAAACTTCTTGGGAGTGATCTAAAAATGCAATTTGACTTTCTTATTCAAGGAGGGGCTACTCAACTTCACACATAAGTTTTGGATTATCATAATCAATGAGATTTATCCCTCTCTTCCTTATATTAACCAATTAATCCTTCCAACTTTGGAATGTTTTGGCCTTAAAATTTCTCCACAATAATTTTATTCTTCATTTGAATACCCTTTTGAATTGATTTCCAAGATGGGAAAGTCTTAAGTTTTTTAGCTTTACAACAAGGATTTCATGTTTACTTCTGATTCATTATTGAATTGATTTACAATATGGGAAGGATTTAGGCTATTGAGGAAGGATAGATGGGGATTGAATAGGTTCAAGATCTTTCTTGTTCTCAAATCCCCAATCTAGGATTGGTTTGCTTTGTTTATCCCATGATTTCACCACTTGATTCCAACATGTAATCTTAAAGGAATTCTCGGGTGTTTTTGAGGAAGGGGAATGGATTTTTATGTCAATATAGACTCATTAGTTTCCCTCTAAGTAACAATAAAAATCTCTAATTTTAATTTTTTTTAATCCTCAATCTCTCAACTATAACCCATTTATTCTTTTGGATGTTCTCTTGGATTGATTTCCATGATGAGAAGCTTGAGGGGTATGTGAAGGACTTGGGATACTTTTAATATCACTTGAACTAGTATTTTGAGGAAGAATGGGTGGTATAAACTAAGGATGAGGTGATATAAGATAAGGAACATGAGATTGATAGAATTGAACTTGTCCTTCTAAACTATTGGCTTATCCTCTATTCATTAAATTAAGACACATATGTTCATCATGTCACTAGTGAGTCTTTTCAAATTCTCTCTCCCAATAGATGCCCACTATATCTTTATTAGTTGAAATGAGTCTCTCATATTATGAATAAGGTGACTAGTAAAACTTTAACCATAATTACTTTGTTTTTTCATCCTTAATATATACCTTTCATAGCCTAAGAGAGTTTGCTTGAAGCGTGAGATAGACTAATTTGAAATGTGGCTATGTTTACTAGGGCTAACATGGTATTGACAAAGATGATTAGAGGAATGCAAAGGTTGACAAAGAGGTGAACTATATTGGTATGAATATTGATAAAAATAAGGAGGTTAATACTCTTGATATCAAGGCTAATAAGAATCAACATGCTACTAATAAGGGTTAATATACTGATGAAAAGGATCACCATGAGTTTTATATGTCTCACCAAATTCATCCATGAAACCTCATGAGAAAGGGAAAAATGAATGAAAACTTAATTAAAATGATGCCTAGGATGCCACACCTAGTTGGATACATTCAAAATCAATAGTAATGTTTATTTAAATGACTTTAAAGGTTGGTTTATTGAAGAGAAACACCAAAAAATCTTTAATTGATTGTCAATATTGGTCCACTGGGTGTGCCAAAACTATTATAGCTTAATTTATCACCCTTGAGAGGGTGATTCAAGACCTCTCCACTGAGCTTTACAATGGGATTTATCCCAAGTTATGGGTGACCTCTAAGTGGACAAACCTCTAGATTTAGGGATAGATCCCTTTGATGTATCAATTAAGCTCCACTACTAACTTATAAAGGAAAAGGGTAAGGAATAACATGAAAGAAACCTAAGGGGGTGATACAACAAATCAATTGATCAATACCACCTAATTGCATGTGCACATATAGACATAAGGTATTGAAACACGTGTTTATTTATTTATGATGTTTCTTCTACAAAATGGTGTAGGAGTTTCTCCATTTGCTTAACATATTTGTCTTCTTCTTCAAACAACCCCCCTCTTAGATTGGAAAGTGAAAAGTGGCACTCCTTGGTCATCTACTCACCTTAAACTTCCATTTTATCTCCTCTTTCACACTTTTCATCTATTTAAGATCCCTTTATACTGATATTATAGTGATGATCATCTCTTCCTATGTGTCTTAAAACCCATTTGATCTCATGATACCTCTATTGCTTAAATGCCTCAAATCTTGATTTCATCCTTATGAATGCAATATCTCTACATGAGTGACCTCTCTCTACCTTAGCAAACCTATATTAATCCCCTTGGATTCTTGAATAACTTTATAATACTCAATTTCACACCTAAATCCCATACTCACCTTCATTACCTTATAACCCTTAAAATAGAAAAAGCTCATTAGAACATTTTACATATGATCCTATAACACTAAGCATATATTTGTGTACCCACCATGATATTCCTTCTCTGTAAAAAGTTTCATAACTAGACACTAAGTGATAGTACACTTACTCTACTTGTTTCTCTTTCTAATTAGCCCTCAATTAGGTCTCTAGGCATAGAAATCGATATTTGGATCTAATCAATGCTCACATGTGTGAAAATTTAGATATATGTTTGATTAAATTTATGGACCTCCTTATCATTCTCCATGTCATATTTGGGGATCTAAGATCTTATACGGATGGGTGAACCTATAAATGGCTAAACCTTAACTCAGATGCATATTCAAGCTTGAAAAAGAATTAGAGTGATTTCTCAAGAAGTTATCAGGTTCTAATGCTTGATTATGGTTTTTTTAGTTCCTATACCATCATAATATAACTAAATACCTTTAAGGGAAGATCTCCAAGAGTACTCCCAGGTTTGCAGATAAGTTTCTTAGACAACAAAGGAGTGCATTTCTCCCTTTTGGCCCAAATTATTGACTTGAATAGTTCATGTACCCTATTAAAACTCTTTAAAAAGAGTTTAGAGAAATATATAAGCTCTACCTAGTATTAAAAATCCTTTACACCTGATTTGAAGACCTAACACTACCCTATACACTCATAATTAGGCATACTATCATACTTTCTAGGTTAATTATGTATAGTTTTGCCTTCACTTGTGACAAATTTATGCTCAATCAGATGTGTGAGAGAGGCATAGAGATCATAAAAATTATTTTTAAGTCTCTCTCATACATTTTATGTGTTTTAACATAATATTTCTCTCATTGGGTCATATTTAGTCTCTTAACAACTTGTGAGTATCTTACACTCTTAAAAATCATTCATAGAGATGAGGCCATTGACCTAAGAACCAATAATTGAAAATTTGAGGGAATAAGCCTTGATATCCACCTCTAGGAAATTTTCAGTACCATGAAAATTGTCAATAGAGATCTGAGCAAAGTTTATGAGTCTCTCGAGCTCACTTAGGAAGTCTGTGAGTACTTTGTAGTCTTAGAAATGGTTGATAAAGACCAAGTACTCTTTCCATCTCATGATGCAACAATATGGAAGTAGGGAGACCCTTAAAACATCTCTAAACACCATATTTTCCCATGTAAAACCTCTAATGAGTTATGAGTATCCAAATATGACCTCTCAAGCTAGTATACTATGTGAGAGATTAAAAAGTTGGTTTTGAGCCCAAAAAGTCTTAAAAGTGAATTATAATGGTTGGAAATGATTTGGAAGGATCTAAAACACCTCTTATAATATTATATATCACTCAATCAAACATACTATTCCTTTATATATCCTATAACATGTTACATCCCTCCATGAGGGTTTGTAAGCAGTCATATCCATTTAACCCTAACAGACCCTTTTCCCATACTCTCTTGATTTATCAATCATTAAAAAATTCATAGAGATATTATAATACCTATCCCTCATCCAATCACCCTTATATTGACAAGACACCTAAAACATACATGTTTCCTTACAACTTCATACACAAGCCTATATATGCTCATCTCAACTTGCTATGCCTAATTGGTCCTTTCATGCTCTTCATTTTATTTTCCCACTTTATAATTTAATGAGTACCCTTTGAAATTATATTATTAAATTTAATACCTTATTCATCATATCTTTTTTTATGGTTTCAAACTATGATCACATATTCTCTTTAATCACCCAAAAACTTGATTGTATGTATCTATTAGGTCTACCTAAACATTATCATGATTGTGAGTCTTCACTCATTGGGAAATTATTATTCCTTGAATGATATTCTTAAATATTTAAAAAAATTATTATCTATTTTCATTTTTTTATTAGACTTTTTCTCTCAATGTCTTTCAATATTCATGTCTTCTTATTCCTCATGTTCCTATACCAAGTTTGTGTGTTTGATTTGGACTGCCTATATTAAAAATGTGAATGTAGGTATTATTCAAACATATTTTAGCCATTAAGATCATTTAAAAAGTGATTAATATTTTATCAAGGTTCTAATTTCCCTTCTTTGTCACCCATTCACACTCTCATCAGACACTAAATACTTATCTTTTCTTTCATTAGCCTATATATATTCATTAGGTTTATTGACTGCTAGGTGATCCATGTTGTTTTAATGAGACTTAAACCATATAAAATAATTTAATTGGTTTATAAAAATTATTATAACCTTAAAACTAATCATATTTTTAAATTTAATATTATATTTTATCAACCTACATGCAGACCTATGGATACCTATATCTTTCTCATTGGGAACATACCATGACTCAATAAAACTACCGTATGTTATAAATGCAGGTTCGAAGAAAATGAAAAATAAAATGATAATATTTAAAGTGAAGATGTGATATGATGTAGGATCTAATAAGTGTTGTGAAAATATTTTAAAAATCACTTGTATGAATTGAACATTGCATAAACCTCCAAACTTTAAGTGTAAAACTGCAACTTCACCCTATGAAGATCTTTTGCTCACTCTCCATTAACAAAAATTCAAAAAGGATGGAATATGGTAAAATAAGGCTGATTACACCCATGAATACTCATAATATATTTATATTTATTTAATGAGCTTCAAATAGTCATGCATTTTGATCAAAACTGAGCCTCAAGAGTTTAGTTAGGGTTTAAAGCCACCCTAGAGTTTTAATGATTGTTCATAAAGGAGGGGGAATAAATATAATAAATAATAACACAAATATAAATTCCATTATACCACATTAATTTTACAAAAATATCAAGACACCACTCTCTTTCCTCTATATGAAATGAGCACATGAATTTGACCATTACTAGTCTACCAAGAAGCCAATGGAGATTCTGATTCAAATTTTGGATTCTTAGGACTTGTAAAAGATTTTAATTCATGTAAATGACTCGAAGTAGGTGAGAAAACACTCTAAAAATATTTTCACTTGAATATGGATTATCTAAGTTCGTACAAGTGCCTATAACTACCTACACAAGAGTGATATGCTCTCTCTTGTATGTTGAACCTATAAAACTAAATATGATCTAACTTATACTGACATCTTGACATATATGCACATTATATATGTCTTTCATAATATTTTATAATTTTTTTTCCATTTAAATTCATCTTTTTTAGCCTCGAAATTAACTTGAAAATCCTTTACATGCATTGGACTTGGCCACATGCACCTTTGTTTTGCATGACATTTACCTTAATCTTTACAAAACAACCTTAACTTTTCCAAACATGTATAAAATGTTCATGAAAGGTAGTCAAAGGGTGGGATTAATTGAGATAAACTTTTGAACCTTTTGAAATTTTTAGATAAACTTTGTCATATCATGGTGTGGATAGACTAGCACAACATAAACATAAGTGACCTTAATCTTGTCAAAATGACCTTAAGATATGCTAATAAGACCTCAAAAAGACCATTTGAATACCTCATAAGGAATTTAATGACTATAAAAAATGTTAGGAGGCATGAAAAATCATGTTTTTTGTGAACCTCTCTAATGGTAGCTAAAATTTGGCTAACAAGATGTGTGCATAAAATTTCAAATTCTAAATCATTTCCATATTCTAAATATTTTTAAGGACTGTCACCACCCATTAGGTTGGACTTTTATGAGCCATATTGAGCCAATATATTGTATTATTTTGTTCAATTTTTGGTATTTTAATGGTGATTAAATCAATAATTATTTTCAATATTTTATATTTAAATTTATTGTATCATCTAGCCTCACTAATTTGATAATGTGAGTTTACTTGTTTCACTGACACTGACTAGGTTATAAGTAATATTGGGTTACATAGTTGAGATAATCTTAATTTTTAGGTGTAAATCCACCTTTTATCTAAGTTTTGGGTTATGGTACCTCCCATATCTCTCTTTATGTCCTTATATATGCACTTTATATATTTATATTTATCCTAATATTAATTTTATTGATTCATAATGATACATCTTTCAAATGAAATTTCCAAAAGGCAAGACAATGGAATTGATATAGGTGTACTCATAAGCCTTGATATATTTAAATTTTAATCATTTAAATGATTTTAATTTCCAATTATATGTATTTATTATATACTTTAGCATGCTCTTGGTTTTAAGTTAGTCACTAACAAAACACTCAAGTTGGACTCAAGTAAAGGCAAGGTGTGTTATACAAATCTAGGTTCACATTCCTTTCCTTTAAAGTAGTAATTTCATTACTTGATTAAAGGTCAAAAAATTTAGATGATATTTATGAAATATATATCCACTTAGTCTTGTACACTTGGGAAACTCAGACCTTGGTTGTTCCTATGAGTTTTAGACCCTTCCCACTTTTGTAAGTCTTACATCTATTTTCTCTTGTGCCCTTTAACCTATATATTAGTTTTAGTAGTCTTATGTTGATGAACTAGGGATTATATCTTTCCCATAATGATTAAAACTTACTTATCTTATGCCTTTGCAAGTTCTGAACATACACCTACTTTTCTACTTCCCAAAAACTTGTGTCTTAATAAGACACCTACATAGACAAAGGTGTACTTACCCAACATAAATGTTTAATTCACTAAAGTCATCTAATTTTAAAATGAAACATATCCTAATGGTCAAACTCAATGATATTATATATGAGATATTATACAAAGGGATTGGTATAAATATAATATAAACCCTCATTCTAAACTCACCTAGTACAAACC
>JARHVA010007484.1:62500-97500 GCA_037957365.1 Torreya grandis | reverse complement strand
GCATGAAAAAATTACACCTTAAATAGTATGCAATCTAATCACCTTATAAATTGAAATTAGATAAGTGTGTGACCCCTTGTTAAGGCATTTGAAGAAATGGTGAACCTGTAGTGAATTGAGAATGATCAAGTATCAATATTAAAATCAATAAATCTATTGAGTTGGAAAGATTGTATGCTCCAATGCTCATCTAAATGTGTAGAGTACTCCATAGACTAATTATATTAGAATGAGAAGTGGTGGAACAAAAAATTGTGGCTCAATATAGTGTAACCAAAGATGTTGAGTATTACTAGACTCTAAAATGGACTAATTTCAAAAAGATATGAATCACACTAATGTAGATGGATCTAGATTATATTTGAAACTTTTGTACTTTTTAGATTTTCAAAATTTTAAAAATAAGCGAAATTTAAAGTTTGTAATGTAGTAATCATGAAAATGAATGAATATCACATCCCACATATATGTAATAAATTGATATAGAATTGTAATTTAACTTGTACATGTTTAAAACTTGTGACTATTTTTCACATTCCCATACATATGAATTAAGTGTTTGTGAATATGTATTCAAGTAAATATAGGAGTGATTACATATGCACATCATATGGCCCCATAATCTGATAATTCTAGACCTTTTTATAATTATGAGAACTATATATTATCATAAGTCTAAATTTTACTTACACGAGGGTTTAAATTTTTAAGGTAAGCCCATTGTGATTCCTCCATTTTGAGATGAGTAATGTAGCATCCAAGTCACTACTCTCAAAAGAAAAAGTGTAGAATATGTGAAATATATAATCATGTAGTTGTATGTGAAAATTTGGAATATATTGCATCATAATATTTAATATAACATTAAAATACATGTTTTATATAGATATAACTTTGAGGAACATAAAAATAATGTGTATGATATGTTTTATAGAACAAGAGTGAAAATAAAAAATAAAAGAAATATATGATATGAATCATGGCACCATAGGAATAAGGAATGAACATAAAATGATACATAATTTGAATAAGATGTCACACATAAGGACCAAAAACCTCGTATAAGGCACATTTGAACGTTTCAAAAATAAATATATCCAAATACCACATTAAATGTCATGATGGTACCATATAATTAAGAACATATATATGTTTCACACACAAGGACGAGGGACACACACAATAAGTAAGAAAACCCTAAATTATCATGTAGTGAAGAAAGAATTTAAAAATAAGTATATAGAAAATGAGACCAATCAACATCAAACATATGTATCAATGTCATTGTTATCAAATAACATATCCATGCAACATAATGTAAATTATGAGTGAATAGCCAAACATTAAATAATATATAGCTCATAATGGTAGAAAGGTTATGGATAGATATTGTGTACCATGGTATTTTTATAATTTATCATTTATTATTTTTTTGTATCTCTTGTAGAAACCTGTCAAATTTAAATATCCTTGAGTGCATGCCTTAAAGTGTCCACAAATAAAGTGGTGGGAAGGTTATTTGTGCTTTGTGATAGATTATTACCTACTTTATAAATTCATAAAATTTAATCCCCTAGGTTACCTCCTTCCATATTTCACCCTCTAAATATATCATGACCTATAATTTCTAGTTATAACATCCCATTTAATGTAGTCTTATCCATCATTATTCCCCTCCAAATTACATTGATCATATCATTGTAGTTCTAATTATGATGTAGTATTCGTAAGTAGGTTTGCCTAGATGACCTAGTTAGAGGTATTCAACCCATTTATAACTAAATTAGGTTCAAAAATGGTGTTTGATTAATATTAGGGAGGGATTAGGATTAGTCACTATTACAAATATTATTTATGCTTTCATAAAACACCATAATTCTATCATGAAATCATGGAACCTTTTTTTCTTTAGAATCTAATATTTGGAATCAAGTTTGTGCATTGGGCCCATCTGATCTATTGAGACAATTTGAAAAGGTCTTTAAGAATTTGAAATCATAATTTCATATTTTATTCACTCTTTGAATTAAGTTTAAACATGAAATCTTAATTATATGCACTTGGTTTGAAATAAATTTTTATTTGGGACTACGTTGATCTAATTATCCATTTTGCCTAAATCTATTAAGTCTTGGTATTTCTTGGAGCATGTTTTTAAATGCATAAAAGTTTCCATTTTAGACCATTCTACCTTAGACTTATGTAAATTATATAACTATTTTTTATAATTTATTCATCCCTTCCTTAATCACTTTAGTTTATTTTTCTCCCTTTCATGTTTGTTAGCAAAGTTTTTAGTGTTGTTTCATCTTTGGGATTAGTCAAGTTTTGTAAAGTTAAACTGAAAAAGTTATATTTTTATTAAGTGGTACTAATTTAAACTAAAATTTTCCCCTTTACCTCCATATTTTATTCCTTTTTGAATCAAAGTGGCTTAATGTTATATGGTTTTATTTTTAGACTTAGTCATTCTATTCACATTGGACTAAATTGGCATCAAGTTGGGAAAAGTGTCTATTTCTATTCATTTATTTTTTGTGCCTTTTACCTTTCTTTTAGATTATAAATTTATCTATTTCATCATAATTCATATTCAAATACTAGTAGGTACTTTTTACTTTTTTATGAGTCAATGGTCACTACTTTTCCTGCGAACCCCAAGCAAGTGAAGGGATACCACTTGTTACTCACTTGCTTCCTCATTTATTTCAGGACATAGTAAATTTCAAAAGATCCATGATAACCCAAATAAATGGGGTGCATACACTTGTATAAATATCATTTCCCCACTTCCCTGAGATGGTTTGTGCATGCTAATTTTCAAGTGAGTCCCTAGATAAGTGAGATGTTTCCAAGTGTTAGTATCCTCCATAACCACTTATTTAGAAAAATTAAAATAATGATCCAAACTAAATATATTTTGTATTTATTTGATGACACCACATGGAAAAATCCTCCTTTATCATAGCCTTATAATAGTCCATACTCACCTAGCAAACCAACAATCTTTGGGATGAATGAGATGATTCCTCATGGTAGGATCCAACCTAAATGTACCTCTGGGATGGTTAAAAAATTATTTGGAAAGTAACATAGATCCTAGCACCCAAGATGGTGCCACCAGTCAAAATTTGGGCCCTAGGGTTGTTAAAACACATTAAACATTTGGATAAGACCCACAAAGCTTTGAATAAACAAGATCTTGCCACTTGTCAATATCTAACTGCATCCTAGCTAGGGAAAAGTTAGATGAGTTTGGGACCTAAGATAATCAATCAAAAACATGGATCAACCATGTAGCATCCCTAATAACAATATCTCCTTGACCTTACTAAAATGACAAAATATTTCCAAATAGAAAAAGGGAAACATAATGAATCTTGATTGTTACGACAACATGCCAGGTCATCTTAGGCAACCTAGAAGCTCAAAATTAATGGTCATCCTAGCATTTAAAACTATCAGATCCCAATAACTAACTATGTTTTTGACCTCACCTTTAATGATAAATTATAGGAGATCATCTTAATGGTGAAATTGATCATAAAGATTAAATTTCAATGATAATTGGGTAGTGGCATTAAATTTATACTTGGTGTGCATTTCAAGATCAATCAAGCAAGAGGAATAAAATACAAAATGTATCCTTGTTAGGTATTTTCTTTGCTACACATAATATGACTAGATAAGTGCCCCAAGATATCTCAATAAATCCTATCCACCCAAACATTAGTTCAAGCCTGATGAAACATGGGTACATTTATGTAGAACCTGATTGATTAACAATCCCAAGAAGATCTTAGTGGCATTCAAATACCCAAATTGAATTAAAATTAAATCAAGCATGAGATTTTATATTTATGACCTTGTAAATCAAGTAAAATTTGGTTCAATTTTAATTTTGAATGAACCTATCTCATTAAATGTTGGAAACAACTAGATAAGGGTCAAGTGAGAATACCATAGGATTGCCTTGCCTATAAAAGTAAAAATCTTTAGTTAAATAGGGGTTGGATAATTTATAGACTGATAAAAGATGGTAGCTAGATAGGAGAATAGATAGCTTTTTTCTTTCCCTTATCAAATTTTCTACTCTCTAGGTAGTTTTCTTCTTTACTAGTTGAGATTGTTGATATGTAGTTTTGTGTTCATCTTAAGTATATAATGAATGTTATTTATGAATAATGAACCATTTTATATCTAAAATATATGTGGGTTTATATCCATGGTATAAAAATGTATATGTCAACCTTGTTTCTCTTCCATGCATAACATAACATTATCCCTAGACTCTTTCATCATCTTTATCTTTTGGTTGTGTTTCACTAGCCAATCAAATATTGATTTTGTCAAAGGATTTGTCTAATTGACAAAACCAGATCTATTTTTCCAATAGATCATTGTCATATTTTATTTATCCCTACCATATCTCTTTTTATATTTTTTTAAAACATTATTAGATTAATTTTATAAATAGTTTTATTCAAAAACCAACTGTTAAAGTTTTGTTTGGATTGCATGATCTTATTTTACTTGCCATTATTGATGAATTGTTAGATTTAGTTAAATAATGTCAAGTAATAGTTAACTATAGGTTCCTTAGAGGATCTGAGTGAGTTGATTTAATAAGTCTAAGATTATTTTCATAAATATAAACCAATAAAGGCCCCATGTTGTAGAACATACCGTAATTACTAATTAAGTAATATCAATACACTAAAACCCTATAGAAAAGAACTTGGGGAGTAGTAATAATTATTCCTTTTTGGAGAGGTGGAGGGGTAATCCTAACCAATTGAGGTTTACCAAACTTATCCTACTTTTTGGTGTGCCAAAACACACATTAATATAATTTTTACTAGAGGGAAGGCCTAACACTTTAGATACCTTGGTTAAACAAAGAAATTCTATGTTTCAAAAAATGGAAAATAGAAGAATAACTATGAGGTCAAAGTATTTTGTGGGTGACATATATTTATTACACCTCATAGAGCACATGAGAGCCCAATAGATAAAGGTAATTCCAAAACCAGACAAATCTACTTGACTAGTAGCTTCCCTACTATTGTTCTCCCTTTCATTAACTATTTTACTCTCCCTCAAAAACCTCAAAATACTAATACTACCTATCTTTGAGGAATTAGTTGTCATTGAAACATTCCATGACTTGCACATGACTTACCTAAAACCCTAAGAATATATGCCTGAGATATGTTTGTGGTAGAGTGAGGAAAAAAAAGGAACATATCCAAACCTTTAAATATGCCTTGATTAAAACTCATATTAAACATGAAGATGTTTCTTTTAGAATATTCCCTTATACCTTATATGAGTCATCATATGGTTGGTATTTAGGTCTCCTAAATGGAGCTATGTCCTCTTAGGCTAACCTTTAGATTATACTCATTAAGTATTTTAGTATATCAATAGGGCCTACCATATTATACCATCAATTTACAACTGCACATAGGGAACCTAATGAGCCCATGAGTATTTTGAACACTTTGATCCATAAAATATATAAAAGGTTGAAATTCCCATACACATATACATAGTTTGATGCTATACACACATATTTGAATAACTCTAGATCTTATGACCTCTATACTCCTTAGGAAGACCTCAACAACACTCATATATTTGTCTTTAGCCTATAATGAAGTTATTATTATTGAATAGTAGATGGTACCTCAAGGGTATGATTATTTACCCTTTCCTTCATTAGGACAATGAGGTGACTACAAGTAAATTACTATGATCAATAAGGATTTAATGAGAAACACTCCTTTATTGGACCCAATCCCAAGGGACATGTATTCACATCCTAACCCTATCCATAATTCATTTCCCATAAATCCAAAGATGAACAATCTTCCTTGTGTATTCTAAAATCACATGTTGTCATAGCCTATGAGTCAAATTTTTTTTCTAGTTTCCTATAATAACATGGTTATAATGCATATTTTAAGTGTTTATGTTACTTCTAACAACAACCAATAGGCTATCATTTCATTTTTGAACAATAAGATCCCTGTTAGAAATACCCATAGCCTAGTTCATCCTATTTTATATAAAATTTAAAACTCTACTACACCGATGGTTAACCTAACTACCTCAATCAATAAGTAGCCAAAGTATAATTATGAGCCTTGAAATAGCCAAATTGCTACATAAGGTATAGGTATTGACCAATGACATGCTTAATTTTCAAATACAGGTGCCTTAAAACACTAACCAGACTACAAATAACCTAACTCAAAATAGGAATTACAAATTCCAAAGGACCAATAGGTAATGGAAAACTAGGCCAAATAATGAAATTATGCTTAGTCCCCTTGATAACACAAACAAAAATAGTAATAGTGCCTCAAACTTAGTAAACATGGCAGACCTATATTTACACACTTGGTGTAGATTTCACAATATAGTTGACTATCCCAAGACAAATTTTTATTAGTTTTATTTTGATTCAAACATATTCCAAAAAGAGATGAATAATCTTGAAATAGTTCCTATATCAGATAATAGTAAACCAGGCCCAAGTGAAGATAGACCAAGTCTTACTATAGTCTTGGAGATCTATGAGTTTCCATTTAAAAGTGACAATGATCCTAAGGATAACTTAGAGGAATTTCATTCCTTTAAATAGTTCTAAAGGGGTAACATTTGTCAGTTAAGAAGTAATTTGTATGGTCCTTTAACTACCTACACTCCTTCAAACAATATTCAAGTTACAATTAATTAAAACTCAAGTAATAAACCTTTCCCACCTAAAGTAACTTATATCGTATATCATCCAAAGAATAATTCTCCCTCTCCACAAGATAATAAGAAATGAGAACAAAATAAATTGAGATATAACCTTATTGAGAACATCAATAAAAGTAAGGCCAATATAACATTATTTGAGTTGTTCTAAATGTCTAAAAAAAATTACTTATTATTAAAATAATTGTCTAATCCTAAGAGGAAATAAGATAATAACACATATTTTTATCATGTTTCTATTTATAAACAAAAAATTGAAACCCCTATTTTCTAATAAAAATAATATTTTTAATAGAAAAATGTACACAATTGTTTATTGGATACAGGTGCCTAAGGGAATGTAATACCTTATGAAATTTCAAAAATTTGAAATTGAAGCCTACTAAGTCAAGTATAATGGTTATTCATTTGGATAAGTTAGATTTCAAGGTGGTTGGTGAACTCAACCACATTAATATGTAGCTATATTATAATCCTAAGGTACAATAATTCATTGACATTCAAGTGGTTGATATTCTTGAGGCATATGATATTCTTCTCAGTTGAGATTGGTATAAAACACTCAACACATATATGGACACCAAATTCTCCCACATGTAGATTTTATGCTGAGGAATTCCCAACCAAATTATAATCAAGAGGGAACCAAATATGGGTCACATGATCATGAAGTACAATAATATAAATGAGATCTTGTTTGAGGAGTCTGAGTTAGGGGTCTATGCACTTGAGAAGAAAGTAGAAGCTTATGGGATATTCTCCTTTAACATGTTTATTATACAAGAAGACCTTAAATTTTTAGGATTGATTATTTGAATGAGGAATATATATAAAATTTAATTAGGGTGCTCTCATTCCACCTTACTACTTTGGCAAATTAGAATGTGGAACTTGGAAATCCAAGTGAGAACAAAGATTGTAAAGGCTTAGAGATTGAAAATACTACCATGTTGAATAATCCAATGCATATGTCTAATAATAAAGACTAGATGAAAGTTTTTTTTCATCAAAAGATAAAAATTAAATCCATTGAAAGGAAGGAACAAAGAATAAAGAGGTCAACATAGCTACAACATGCACCTTTCAAAGTCCACTATGCACAATTGGTCATCATATATGGGCACTAAAGTTTGATGGATCTGAATCAAGAAATGAGTGTGGTGTTGTCATTGAGATTATAAAACCATAATTAAATTCCTACTTGATATATTTATGACTACAATTTTCATAAATGAATAATTTATCTTAATATGAAGCATCAATATATGGCCTCCAGTTCACATTAAATAATAAGTTCAAGAACTTGAAGGTGTTGGGTAATAAATAATTTGTGATCACAAAAGTTAGAATCTACTATGATTATAATGAATTTTTTTCCATATATTATATATAAGTGTGTAAATTTATTGAATACTTCAATACATTAAACATTTAGACATTACCTCAAAGAAGAAACTACATAAAAGATGCATTGGCAATAACTATGAGTAACTTGGAACCAACTGCTAACTCTAGGTTACATAGGTTATCGATGGAATTGATATTTAATAATTCTATTACTAAAAACATTAATGATTTCCAAGTATTCAATGATTATCAACACAACATCGACTTCATCACTAACATGGATGTATTTGAGTCCTAAATCATCATTGAATATTGTAGAGGAGAGTGTGAACTAGACAGAGTGATCATTTTGAGAACCCATATCATACTAAATGGTATGGTATCATTGTAAATGTTTTTTTAACATGGATTATCATTATGAGAAAGATAAAACAGCCCTTTCCAAAGGTATTTATAGATAACATTATAATCTAGGCAATGTAGGTGAATAAAAACATGTAATTTTAGGCACAACGTGCACTGAAAAGGGGAAGAAATAACTCATAGATGCCTTGAAGATAATTTATAGATAATATTTCATGCATATATGAGGATTTGAAGGTTCTCAACAACTCCATCATTACTCATACAATTCATCTAAAGATAGGTTCCAAATAATTTTGCTTTAAAAAATACCAATCAATCTACTACTAGAACCTTTGATATTCAAATAAGTAAAAAAACTATTTTATGAAAAGATCATATACCCTATTATACACTCCACCTAGGTGGATAATTTTGTTCCTATTCAAAATAAGACTGAATATATTCAAATTTTTCTACACTATAAGAACTTGGATAGGGCTTTAAATAAGGATAACTATCTATTGCCTTCACTAGATGAAGTCTTAAAGATAATAAATGGATCTAAAATGATGCCATTATTAGATGGATACTTAAGATATAATTAGGTAATGGTAATTTATAAAGACATAATTAAGACAACATTTACAAAGACTTGGGGGACATTCACATATAAAAGGATGCCATTTGTTTTGGTCAATGTGAGTGCTACCTTCCAATGAGCCATGGAAATTATGTTCAAGGATCTCATCAAAAAATGCATTTTCATATACATGGAAGATTTTAATATATTTTTTAAGAACTAATTTTACTGTGTAAAATACCTAAGGATGGTTTTGAAAAGATGCAGAGACATGGTATCTAATTGAACCAAAATAAGTGTATATTTAAAGTGAGCAAAGGGAAATTTATAAGCCACACCATTTCTAGGCATGGTATTTCAATTGACCATGAGAGAGATGAATTAATCCTATATATCCCATTTCCTAGGATCAAGAAAAATTTGAAGTCATTATTTGTTAAGATCAACTTTGTGAGGAATTTTATCTCAAACTTTATAGAGATAGTTTGACCATTGAATAATATGCTCAATAAGGATTCAAATATAGATTAGACCCCTTAAGATCAAGTAGATATTTTTGATATCAAGAATTAAATTTTGAACACACCACTGCTCACGAGTCTAGAATACATGTAATCATTATAAATATACTCCAACTTATATCATTCAAGTGCCATAACACTAACATAAAAGAAAGAGGAGGGAAATGAGATACCTATTTAATTAATGAGATCCCTACTCAAAATGTTGAAATTAGATATTAAACAATTGATAAACAATATTTTTTATTAATCAAAGTAGTCATGAAGTTTAGACATTACATTATATGAAAAAAATTATATGTCATTGTGTCTAATCTAGCTGCTAAGGCAATGCTTATGCAAAAGTAATCTATCAAATGATGTGAGATGTGGATGATCATTATACAGGATTTTGATCTAGAGCTACAGATAGAAAGGATTTATATAGGTCAATAAAAGAGTAGATCCACAAATTATTTTCTATAACTATGCAATGTAGAACATTACTACTGATGATTGGTATAAGGATATTGTCATTTAATTGCTAAATAATGAATTTCCTAATCACCTAAACCTCCACTCATAGAAGAGTGTTACATATGAATAACATCCACATATTGATAAAATAAATACTATTTTATATATGAAATCATGAATTCATATATCTTAGGCACCTAAATAAATATGAAGCAGTAGGGGTGCTTAAATATTTACATGGGAAGTACAAACAAATAATAACTTGCTTGACGTAATCAAAAATCTTGGAGAGGAATCATAGAGATTGGCATAATATTATAAAGTTTGCATTCTAATCTCATAAGACCATAATTAAGTATTATCATGTTACTTCCCCATATCATATAGTGTATATCCTAGGACTCATAATCGTAACCTTGCTCATTAAGGTTTACCTATAAACTAATAACAAGATAGAAAATCGCCTTATTAAATTGATATAATTGGAATAAAAACATAATGGAGCTTTGTTTCATTTTATTAGACATCAAAGGGTTGTCAAACACTAGTTTGAAAAGATATCTAATATCAAAGTCTTTCATATCTCTAATTTAGTCCTTCTCTGGAACAAAGATCATGAAAAGAAGGGACAACATGATAAGTTTGATGCTTTGTGGTTGAGTCCCTATCAAATTTTTGAAATCTTGGGTGAGAATGAATTTTGCCTAAAGTGTCTAACTGGTGAGGATGTTCCATTTCTTGTAATTGGTTAATTCCTAGAGTATTACTTCTAAGATTTAATTATCCTCATGAAGTCTTGTAAATATATTTCTTTTGGTTTCTTGTTTTCCCTTTCACTTTATTTTTAGTATCCTTTCCTATTTTGTTTTGGCCTATTTTATCACTTAATTTTAATTTCATCTTTGGGTCTTCCCCAACTATTTTACCTTGTGGTTCCCACATTTATCAGTGTAAAGTGATGATTGAAAGGCCTATAAATGGGTAGCACAAGTGATGTTTTTGTGTGTGAGTACCTCTTGAGTTGTTTTATTGCATTAGATCCTATTTTTGGGTCTATTTTGAAGGATTAGACTATTTTATGTGTCCTATATTTTTTTTATTGTTTGACTAAGTTGGGGTAAAACTATTTGAATGTTGAAAGTATTCTCCTAAAACCACACATAAATTTCACATCTTAAGTGGTTTCTAAATTTTCTTGGGTGAAGCTGCTATGTTTATGGTCTAGGCTAAAAAACCTATACTTCTACCTTTCATTTTCCATAATGGTCCCCAACCCAAAATTAAGATAGTATTAAAAGGAAAAATAAAATAAGAACAAAAAATAAAATCAATATCAAAAAACTTAGTTTTGGGTGATTCAAGCAACTTCTACTGGGGCATAAATGCCTAGATAGTAGAAGAGAAAGGCATTGAGTGGGATCAGAGGCAAATCTATTAGGGAAATGGATGCTTGGATATTATAAAATTAATGTCTAGGTAATCATCTCTAAGTTAAGACTCACCATCTTGATGGTTTGAGCCATAAAAACTAATACTTTCAGGTCTTAAGGAACAATAAACTGATTCATTTTCACACATTGAGTCAATGATAATATTGTATTTTGTCACTTAACTACTCCCATATTTTTCTTTCTAATTTTTTTTCCATTTTTATGAAATGTTTTGGCCCAAAATTATGGGTTTATTATTTTATTATTTATTCCAAAATACTCAAGAGTATTCTTGATCAAAGCCACCGTTTATTATTTTTTGAAAAACACACCATAATTTCATCATGAAATATTGAAACCCCATTTTACTCTAGAATCTGGCCTTTTAATTTATCAAGTTTGTTCCTTAGGATTCTTTGATCTGTTGAGATAATTTTAAAAGGTCCTTAGGAATCTAAAATCATAATGTTATATTTACTTCACACATTGAAAATTTTCTAAACTTGAAATTTTCATTATATGCACTTGGTCTGAAAGGAGTTTGTATTTGGGATTACATTGATCTAATTATCCAAATTTGCCTAAATATAATAACTCTTTTTATTCTATAGAGAATGTTTTGAAATACATAAAACTTTCCATTTTAGACCATTTTCCCTTAGACTTATGCAAATTATCTAACTGTTTATCTAAATTTTTGCATCTCTTACTTAAGTACTTTACTCTATTTTTTCTCCCTTTCATGCTCATGAGCTAATTTATTAGTGTTATTTAATCTTTTGGATTAGTCACTTTGTGTAAAGTTAGAATAAATTAGATATATTTTGAGAAAAAGAGACTAATTTTTTCTGAATATTCCCCCTTTGTTCCATCTTTTCTTCTTTTTTGAATCAAAGTGACTTAATGTTATATGGTTTTATTCTTAAACTTAGTCTTTCTATTCACATTGGAATAAATTAGCATCAATTTGGGAAAAATGTATTTTTAATCATTTATTTTCATGCCTTTTGTCTTTCTTTCATATTATGACTTATTTATTTTTGTAAGAATTTATATTCAAATATTATAACTACTTTTTATTTTACCATAGAACAATGGTCACTACTCTTCCCATGATCCTCAAATGAATGAGGGGCTACCACTTGTCACTCCCCACTTCCTGATGCCTTTTGAGACTTAGTAATTTTTTAAAGATCCATGAGCTCCTAAATAATTAAGGTATATCCACGTGTTCAATCTCACTTCCCTACTTCCTTGGTCCTATTTGTGTATGTTAATTTTCTAACGAGTCCCTAGATCAAAAAAATGAATCCTAGTGTCAACATATCATATATTTGCTTCTATGGAATGCTTATAAAAAATAACCCACAAAAATATATTCTAGATGAATTGGATGATGCCATGTGGAAAAATCCTACTTCATCAAGGCCCTAGATTAGTTCTTACTCATTTGGAAAACTAATAATCTTCTAGATGTGCATGATGATGCCATGTGGTAGGATCCTATTTACCCATTTCCCCAATAAGACAAGAACAATTTTTGCAAGTAGAAAAACTTTGAAAACTAGATATGGTGCAAATTTTAAAACTCTATGAGCTCTAGGGTTGTTAGAACATATTGAATATCAAGCCATGACAAACATATCTTTGAATAAATGATATCTTTCCACTTATAAATAACTCACTACATCATAGCCATGGTAACTTTATAAGATTTTATGCCTTAAATTAAGAAATAATAAATCATGGAGTGGCCATGTAACATCCATGTAAACATGATTTCCTTAGCATTCCCTAAATGGTAAAATATTGCCAAATGGAACAAGGCAACATAATGAATCTCAATTGTTAAGACAACATGGTAGGCCATCCTAAACATATTAGAATCCCAAAATTGATGGCCATATGAGCTTGAAAAAACTATTAGATCTTCATAATTTTGTTTGTCTGATCTTACCTATAACACCAAATTGTAGGGGAACATGTTAATGCCAAAATTTACCATTAAGATCAAATTTCAAAGATAAATAGGTAGTGGAATAAAAATTTGACTTGGCATGTACATTGGGATCAATCAAGAAAGAGGAAATTTTTTTTTTAAATGCATTAATTAAGCATGTTTTCCACCATGAAAAAGGTGGTTGGATGAGCATCCCAAGATATTTCAATAACTCTCAACTACCTAGATATAAGTTCAAATTTGATCAAGCATGTGTAATTATGCATAAAACCTAATTATTTTACTATCGCAAAAATATCCTAGTGACATTTAACCACATAAAGTTAATTAAAATTTAATCAAGCATGGGATTTGATATTTATGACCCTAGAGATCAATTAAAATTTGGGTCAGTTTGAATTTCGAATGGATTTATATCATTGAATGTTGGCAAACACTAGATAAGGGGCTGAGTAATGACACCATGCGCTTGCCATGATTATAATATACCATATATTTGATTAATTATGGGATAGATAATTGATTGATTGATATAATATGTTAGTTACATAGGAGTTTAGAAAGGTTTGCCTTTTTTCCTTATCTATTTTTCTACTTTCTAGGTAGTTTTCCTCTTTGTATAAGCTGAGACTATTGAGATGTAGTTATGTATTCATCTTGGGTATATAATGAATCATATTTATGCTTCATTACCCATTTTCTATCTAAAATCTATGTGGGTTGATGTTCATGGTATTCATATGTATATGGTGACCTTATTTCCCTTTCTTACATAGCCCAAAGTTGTCACCAGACTTTTTTACCATCTATGTCTTTTATTTATAGTTTACTAGCCAAGCAAAGATTAGTTTTTTCAAAGGATTTGTTTAATTTATAGAAGAAGATCTATTTTCCCCAAAAATTAGGCTCATATTTCCTTTTCTCCCTAACCTCTCTCTTTTTATCTATTGTATAAACATTATTATATTAATTTTAGAAATAGTTTGATTAACAATTAACTTTTAAAGTTTTATCTAGGATTCATGATCTTAGTTTACTTGCCACTATTGATGTATTATTAGATTTATTTAACTAATGACATGCAATAGTTAAATATAGGATTATTAAATAATCTTTTTGAGATGATGAAATAATTGTAATATTATTTTCATAGGTTTAAACTAACAAAGGACCCTTCATTTAAAATAGACTAAAAGGCCAACTAGGTAATCTTAGTACATTGAGACCTAGTAAAAAAAACCTTGTGGAAGGGAAATAACTCTTCCTTTTAAGAGAAGTGGAGAGTAAATCCTCACTAGTTGAGCTCTCCTAAACTCCCCCTACTATTGGTGTTCCAAAACATGTATCAATATATTTAGCACTAGGAAAGCCTAACACTTTAAATAACTTGTTTAGACTAAGAAATTATAGGTTTCCAAAGCTAGAAAATAGAAGAATAACTATGATGTCATTATATGTTCATGGTGAATTTGATTTATTACACCTCATAGAGTATAGGAGATCCCAAATGGATAAAATTAAATCCAAAACCATACAAATCTACTCAACTACTATTATTTTTGCTTTCATTAACCATTTTACTCCCCCTTATAACCCTCCAATTGGTAATCATGTTTGGCTTGGTGGAATTAGTTGTCCTATAAACATTATAGGACTTGCACCTGACTTACCCAAAAAAATTGAGAATTTTTTCCTAAGATATGTTCATGGTGGAGTGAGAACAACAAAAGAACATATCCAAACCTTCAAAGATGCCTTGAACAAAACACAGAGTCAACATGAAGATGTTGATTATAGACTATTTTATTATACCTTATATGAATCAACATATGGTTGTTATTTATGTCTCCTAGATGGATCTATCAACTCCTATGTTAACCTTGATACTATTTTATTAACCATTTTAGGATATTGATATACCCTACCATACTATACCATTAGTTTAAAATTTCACATAGGGAACTTAATGAACCCATTAGTATTTTTAATACTTGGTTCCATAAACTATATAAAAGGCTGAAATAACCATACACATAGATAAATCTTGTTGATATACAAACATATTTGATATCTCTAGATCTTATGACCTCTATGTTACTTAGGGTGACCCAAATAATAGTCACATTTTTTTATTTAGCCTAAAATTAATATTTTTGTATTAAACAATAGATGGTGCCTCAAGGGTATTTGCCTACCCCTTAACCTCATTAGGATAACCATGTTCTTACAACTAAATTATTATGATCAACTAGGCTCTTATGTAAAACATTGCTCTAATGAATCCAATCTTAGGGGGCATGTATTCAAGTCCTAAACTAGTGTATAATCCATGGACCTTGAATTGTATGCCAAATAATATGCCTTATGTGCCTCCAAATCATGTTTTTCATAGCATGTGAGTCAACAAATTATTGTAATTATCAATAACATGGATACCATGTCTAGTCTAAATGGTTACATTTCTCCTAATAATAACCAACATGTTAATCCTTTATTTCTTAAAAATCAGATGCCTATTATAAATACACATAGCCTATTATATCATATTTTACTTGCATTTTTTCAATTCTACTAGACTAGTGGCTAACCCACTACCTTAAACAAAAAGTAACTAAAATGTTGTTATGAACCTTGAAGTAGATAAATTTTAGTAGATGATCTAAAGATTGACCAATGATATGGTCAATTTATGAAAATAAGTGAAGTGTTGTTATGAACCTTGAAGTAGATAACTTTTGGTAGATGATCTAAATATTGACCAATGATATGGTCAATTTATGAAAATAAGTGCCTAAAAGAAACAAAATATAAATAACCCACCTCAAAATAATAACTAAAAATTCCATAATACCAATAGGTAATGGAACACTAGTCCTAATAATGCAAATGTGCCTAGTCCCCTTTACAACACTAACTAGAATAGAAATAATGCCTCAAACCTAGTAAACAAGGCAAACCTAACTTTACCCACTTGGTGTAGACTACATAATAAAATACCTATGCTGAGATAGATTATGACTAGTCTAAATAGGCTTTAAAAATATTTCAAAAGTAGATGGATAATCCTCAAATAGTGCCCATATGAGGCAATAGTAAACTAGGCATAAATGAAGATAACCCAAGTAATGTTATTGTCTTAGATACATATGAGCTTCCATTTAGAAGTGAGAATGAGCCTCAGGATAACTTGGAGGAATTCCATGGCTTTAAATAGTTCTAAAATGGGGATAACTATCAGTTGAGGAGTAAGTTCTAGGGTCCTTTGATTACCTCCACTACTCTAAACATCATTCGGGTTCTTCCTAATGAAAAATCAAGTAATATCACTTTCCCACCTAAAGTACCTTCTACTTCCTATCTAATTAAGAACAATGTTCCCTCTCCACAAGCCAAAAATCCATTAGATAAAAATAAATTAGGATATAAAAATGTTGAGGACCTCAATAAAATTAAGGCCAACATAAAAAATTTGAGTTGATATATATATCTAAAAAAAGGACATATTGCTAAAATAATTTTACAATAATAAGAGGAAAGAATCTAATAACATAGATGATGTTCATGTTGTTTTTTATAAATAAAAAACTTAAACCCTTCTTTATCTACTAACAAATATAATTTTTGGAAAAAATTATGCAATTGTTTGGTGGATTCTAGTGTTGTAGATAATGTAATAACTTATGAAAATTTTAAGAATATGGAACAAAAACCTACCAAGACAATTATAAAGGTTGTTCATCTAGAAAATTAGAGGGTAAGGTGGTTGGTAAACTCAATCACATTCATATGCAACTATATTTTGATCTTAGGGTATAACAATTCATTGAGATGCATGTGGTGTACATACTTGAGGCATATGGGATGTTTCTCAACTAATATTAGTCTAGAACACTCAATGATTATATGGCCACTGACTTTTCCCACATATGGCTTCCATGGTTAAGGCATGCCCAACTAAATTAAAATTTAGAGAGAACCAAAGATGGCTCACATGATCAAAGATTGCAACAAGATAAATGGAATCTTGTTTAAGGAGTCCGAGTGAGGGGTGTATGCACTTGAGAAATAAATAGAAGTTTATGGGAGATTCTCCATTAATATGCTAGCTATACAAGAAGAACTTGAATTTTAAGGATTATATTAGTTGAATGAGGAAGATATCCATAGTGTGCCTACGGTGATTTCATTTCACTTTATCACTTTTCCATATAATAATGTGGACCATGGCTATCCATGTAAGAGCAAAGAGTTTAACAACCTAAAAAGTAAAAATACTATCATGTTGAATAACCTAGTTCCTACATCTACTATTGAAGACTAGTCTATAAGGTCATTGTTAGTAGAAGCTAAAAAAGAAATCACATTAACAAAAGGATAAAAGAATGAATAAGTCAACATAGAAATGTTATCCACCTTTTAGATTCCACTATTCAAAACTAATGATCGTATATGGATGCTTAATTTTGATGTTTCCAAATAAAAAAATGGGTGTGGTGTTGGTATTGAGCTTATCAACCCATGAGGAAAGTATTACTAGGTATATTTTTTACTACAATTTTCATGCATAAATAATTTAGTTGAATATGAACCATTAGTGCATGGAATTAAATTGTCATTAAGAAAGAAGGTAAATAACTTTAATGTGTTGGGAGATTCATAGCTTGTGATCAGTCAAGTCAAAATCCACTATGATTTTAATGCTGAACATATTTCTAAATATCATAGTTGAGTGTGGAACTTGATTGAAGGCTTTGATGCATTCAACATTAATACATCACCTTGAAGAAGAAACTACACAACATATGCATTTACAATATTTGTAAGCACCTTAGATCCAATTGCCATCTATAATTTTCATAGGTTCTTAGCGGAATTGGTTTCTACTCCTTCCATTCTCTAAAATGTTATAATCCTTGAGGCTCTATTGGTCTTATTCATGGCAAGTATATTATAAACCTAGATATTAATTTGATAGATAGAAGTTGCATAATTTATTGGTTAATGAATTCATATCTCCTTGCTTAAACTTTATTTATACTTATACTTAGTGTGGCTATAGGACTTTCTGAACTTGTTATTTATCAACCTTAGGTAACCTAAGCCCCCATTTTCCTACCATGGTTCCTTGCCCATTTTGATATGTTTCTAACCCTTCTCCTTATTTACATTATTTTATTGAGATATTAGATTACTTATAAAATAAATACCTAGTTAGAGCTATTTCATGGTGTTGATTTCCTAGAGCCTTTGGAAACCTTTATCTTTACACTATGTATTAGGTGCTCCTATTGCTAGGTTTATAGATTATTTTAGTCAAATACTAATTAATTAATTATTAATAGCTTATTTTTGATATACCATCTCTGAGTTTAGATATTTATGTAGGATAATTTTAGGTCAATCATGTCTCATTGCATAAGTTCTAGTGAACCTGACATGAAGCTAATCATCAACTTCACCTTTTTAGCTAATTATATCAGAAAGATCAATGCATTTATAATTTCTACAATTTTAGTAAACTATTTAGGACAACATGATATAGTTTCTTATTCATATTTTTTCCTAACCCACTATATTTAACATAATAATAAATTTACATCTCAACCCTTTTTACCAAATTTATCTCATGTGAACTATATAAATTAGGTGAAAATAGTTATAATCAGTCATCTCTTCAACCAACTATTTTGATAAGTGTGATACAAATCTAACCCTTATAAACTATATCAAACAGGGCGATATAGTTTTATTCAAACCTAGTCAAATTTATCAATCTAATCAGTATAGTTCTATATTTACATTTTAGCTTTTGATAAAATTTCTCTTTTCATACAATTGTATTTAACTACTCAATACAATTATATATTATAACCATTTTATCTTAAATTGCATCAATGTGTTCAGTTAGGTCATTTAATTTCATATACAACTCTATTTAACACAGACTATATTGATCTAATCAATACAATTCTCTATTGTGTGGGAAATTACATTAACAAACATTGATATAATTTTGTTTTATTTATTTTTAAATAATAGGCAAGGTAAATTAACTCTTTACTCTAGAATTTAATCACACATCTAATTTTAGGTTCAATTATTTAAATTCACTAAATTAGTTTTTGATATTGATTTTTTAACCTTTCCATAGAAACCATGTTCTGATAGTTTTTAGACTACTTAACTACTATTATGAATGTCTATGTGTTATATTTACGATCCTAATCTATTATTTAAAAACATCATGGCATCAGGGGCTTACCCAAATAATTTTAATAGTATTAAAAATTTAAATAAATACTTCAGTTTCTTCATGCCTCAAGGTATACTAGAAACACCTAAGACTCTCTTGTTTTGAACTCTTGGAATTCATCCATTTGTTTACTTATGTATTACACCAATTAGTTGTTAGAGTTAAGAAGTTAATCTCAGCTTACCCTTGAAACTAAGTTTACTTGGATATAGGCATGGTATTTTATCTATATTCAATGATATGAAATGTTGGGCTAACACTATCAAATGGATGAGTCAACATCTATGAGAGCCTACAATTAGTCAAATCATTAAGTACATCTACTCGATCTTATTTTCAAAAAGATAGTTAGAAATACTAATTCTTTGTAGATATTATGAGGTTTACAAATCCTTTTAGTCAAATACTAGTTCATTAATTACAAATGGCTTAACTTTGATATACCTTCTATGAGATTAGATATTTATATAGGATAATTTTAGTTCAATCATGTCTCATTGCATAAATTCTAGTTAACTTAATGTGAAGCTAATGATTAACTTCACTTCTTTAGCTAATTGTATCAGATAGATCAATGCATTTCTAATTTACATAATTTTAGTAAACTATTTAAGACAACATGATATAATTTCTTATTCATATTTTTTCCTATCCCACTATATTTAAGATAATTATACATTTACATCTCAACCCTTTTTACCAAATTTATCTCCTGTGAACTATATCAAATAGGTCAAGATAGTTATAATAAATCATCTCTTCAACCAACTATTTTGACAAGTGCGATATAAATTTAACCCCAATAGACTATATCAAATAGGGAGATATAGTTTTATTCAAACCCACTTCTAGTTACCTTTATCGATCTAACCAGTATACTTCCAATTTTACTTTTTATCTTTTATCTAAAATTTATCTTTCCATACGACTGTACTAAATTACTTAATGAAATTATATATTAAGATCATTTTATATTAAATCACATTGATGTGTTTAGTTTAGTCATTTAATTTTGTATACAACTCTATTTTACACATACTGTATCGATATACTCAATACAATTTTCTATTGTGTGGGAAATTACATCAGCTAACATCGATATAATTTTTTTTGCTTTATTTTTAAAGCATAGGTAAGGTAAAGTAACAATTCATTTCATAATTTAATCACACATTTTAATTTAGGTTGGATTCATATTTATTTAAATTCACTAAATTAGTTTTTGATATTGATTTTTTAACTTTTTTATATCTTTTTAGCTTTCCATATAAATTTTGTTATAATGGTTTTCAAAATACTTAGCTACTGTTGTCAATGGATATGTGTTCTATTTATCCTAATTTATTATTTAAAAACATCATGACATTAGGGGATTACTCAAATCATTTAAATAATATTACAAATTTAAACAAAGACTTTAGTTTATTCATGCCACATGGTATACTAGAAACACCTAGGACTCCCTTATTATTGAACTCTAACAAGATATCCATTTGTTTACTTATCTATTACACCAATTGGTGGTTAGATTCAGACAGTTACTCTTGGCTTACCCTTGAAACTATGTTTACGTGGCTATGGGCATGTTATTTTATCTATATTCAATGATATGAAATGTTGGTTTGACACTATCCAATGGACAACTCAACATCTATGAGAGCCTACAAATCATTCAAATCATTTAGTACATCTACTCGATATTCTTTTCAAAAAAATAGTTAGAAATAATAATTCCTTTTAGATATTACTAGTTTTATAGATCCTTTAGTCAAATACTAATTCATTAATTATTAATGGCATATCTTTGATATACCTCCTCATAGTTTAGATCCTTATATAGGATAATTTTAGGTCAATCATGTCTCATTGCATAAATTTTAGTGAACCTGATGTGAAGCTAATCATTAACTTCACTTATTTAGATAATTGTATTAGATAGATCGATGCATTCCTCATTTCTACAATTTTATTAAACTATTTAGGACAACATAATATATTTTGTTATTCATATTTTTTCCAATCCACTATATTTAACATAATGATACATTTACATCTAGACCCTTTTTACAAAATTTATCTCCTATGAACTATATTAAATAGGTCAAAATATTTATAATTAATCATCTTTTCAACTAACTATTTTGACAAGTGCAATACAAATTTAACCCCATTAAACTATATCAAACAGGGAGATATACTTTTATTCAAACCCATTTCTAGTAAGCTTTATCAATCTAACTAGTATAATTTTGTATTTACATTTTAGCTTTTGTTTGAAATTTCTCTTTCCATACAACTATATAGAACTACTCATTACAAATATATATTATAACCATTTTATCTTAAATCGCATCAATGAGTTCATTTTAGTCATTTAATTTTGTATACAACTCTATTTTACATAAATTGTATCTATCTACTTAATACAATTATCTATTATGTGGGAAATTACATTGGCTAACATTGATATAATTTTGTTTCCCTTATTTTTAAAGCATAGGAAAGGTAAATTAACTCTTCATTTTAAAATTTAATCACACATTTAATTTTAGGTTGGACTCATGTTTATTTAAATTCACTAAATTAGTTTTTGATATTGATTTTTTAGCCTTTTTATATATTTTTAACTTTCCATAGAAATCATGTTATGATAGTTTTCAGACTACTTAGCTACTATAGTGAATGGCTATGTGTTCTACTTACAATACTAATCTATTATTTAAAAACATCATGGCTTGAAGGGATTTATGAAATAATTTTAATAATTTTACAAATTTAAACAAAGACTTCAACTTCTTCATGCCTCATGGTATACTAGAAACACCTAGTACTCCTTTGCTATTGAACTCTAAGAAGCCATCCATTTGTTTTCTTATGTATTACACCAATTAGTGGTTAGAGTCAAGAATTTAATCTCAGCTTACTCTTGAAAATGAGTTTACTTCGATATGGGCATGGTATTTTATCTATATTAAAGGATATGAAATGTTGCTCTGACACTATCGAATCAACGAGTCGACATCTACAAATTAGTTAATTCATTTATTACATCTACTTGATCTTTTTTTTAGAAAAATAGGTAGAAATAATAATTCCTTGTAGATATTACTAGGTTTACATATCATTTTAGTCAAATACTAATTCATTAATTATTAATGGCATATCTTTGATAGACCTTCTCTGAGTTTAGATCTTTAAATAGGATACTTTTAGTTCAATCATGTCTTAGTGCATACATTCTACTGAACCTAATGTGGAGTTAATAATTAACTTTACTTCTTTATCTAATTGTATCAAATAGATCAATGCATTTCTAATTTCTACAATTTTAGTAAACTATTTAGGACAATGTGATATAATTTCTTATTTATATTTTTCCCAACCAACTATATTTAACACAATGATACGTTTACATCTCAGCCCTTTTTAACAAATTTATCACTTGTGAACTATATCATATCTTCAACCAAATATTTTCACAAGTGTAATACAAATTTAACCCCAATAAACTATATCAAATAGGGAGATATAGTTTTATTTAAACCCACTTCTAGTCAACATTATCAATCTAACGAATACATTTCTATATTTACATTTTAGCTTTTGTCTAAAATTTATATTTCCATACAACTATATTAAAATACTCAATACAATTATATATCACAAACATTTTATCTTCAATCATATACATGTGTTCAATTCAATCATTTAATTTTGTATACAACTCTATTTTACACAAAATGTATTGATCTACTCAATACAATTCTCTATTGTGTGGGCAATTACATCAGCTAATATTGATACAATTTTGTTTGGTTTATTTTTAAATCATAGGCAAGGTAAATTAACTCTTCATTTCAAAATTTAATCACACATTTAATTTTAAGTTGTATTCATGTTTATTTAAATTCACTAAATTAGTTTTTTATATTGATTTTTTTAACTTTTTAAATATTTTTTTAGCTTTCCATAGAAACCATGTTTTGATAGTTTTTAGACTACTTAGCTACTATTGTGAATGGCTATGTGTTCTATTTATGATCCTAATATATTATTTAAAAACATCATGGCATCAATGGTTTACCTAAATAATTTTCATAATATTACAAATTTAAACAAAGACTTCAGTTTCTTCATGCCTCATTGTAAACTAGAAACACCTAGGACTCCCTTGTTATTGAACTCTAAGATGACATCCATATGTTTACTTATGTATTGCACCAATTAGTGGTTAGAGTCAAGAAGTTACTCTCAAATTATTCTTGAAACTGAGTTTACTTGGATATGGGCATTGTATTTTATTTATATTCAATGATATGAAATGTTGGTTTGACACTATTCAATGGATGAGTCATCATCTATGAGAGCCTGCAAAGTAGTCAAATCATTTAGTACATCTACTCTATCTTCTTTTCAAAAAAATAGTTAGAAATAATAATTCCTTTTATATATTACTAGGTTTACATATCTTTTTAGTCAAATACTAATTCATTAATTATTAATAGCTTATATTTTGTATACCATCTATGAGTTTAGATCCTTATATGGGATAAATTTAGGTCAATCATGTCTCATTGCATAAATTCTATTGAACCTGGTGTGAAACTAATCATTAGCTTCACTTCTTTAGTTAATTCCATTAGATAGATTAATGAATTTATAATTTCTTCAATTTTAGTAAACTATTTAGAACAACATGATATAGTTTCTTATTCATATTTTTTCCCAACCCATTATATTTAACATGATGATATATTTACATCTTAGCCCTTATTACCAAATTTATCTCCTGCAAACTATATCAAATAGGTCAAAATAGTTATAATAAATCATATCTTTAGCCAACTATTTTCACAAGTGTGATATAAATTTAACCCCAATAAACTATATCAAATAAGGAGATATAGTTTTATTAAAACCCACTTTTAGTCAACTTTATCGATCTAACTAGTACAGTTCTATATTTACATTTTAGCTTTTGTCTAAAGTTTCTCTTTTCATACAACTATATTGAACTACTCAATACAATTATTTAATATAACCATTTTATCTTAAATCACATCGTTGTGTTCATTTTAGTCATTTTATTTTGTATACAACTTTATTTTACATAGACTATATTGATCTACTCAATCAAATTCTCTATTGTGTGGGCAATTACATTGGATAATATTGATACAATTTTGTTTGCTTTATTTTTAAAGCATAAGCAAGGTAAATTAACTCTTCATATCAGAATTTAGTATCATATTTAATTTTAGGTTGGATTCATGTTTATTTAAATGCACTAAATTCACTAAATTAGTTTGTGATATTGATTTTTTATCTTTTTTATGTTTTTTTAACTTTCCATAAAAACTGTGTTATGATAATTTTTAGATGACTTACCTATTGTTGTGAATGGCTAAGTGTTCTATTTAAAATCCTTATCTATTATTTAAAAACATCATGGCATCAGGGGATTACCCAAATAATTTTAATATTATTACAAATTTAAATAAAGATATCAGTTTTTGCATGCCTCATGGTATACTAAAAACACCTAGGACTCCCTTGTTATTGAACTGTAGGAAGAAACCCGTTTGTTTACTTATGTATTATACTAATTAGTGGTTAGAGTTAGGAAGTTATTCTCATCTTACCTTTGAAACTAAGTTTACCTAGATATGGGCATGGTATTTTATCTATATTCAATGATATGAAATGTTGGTTTGACACTATCCAATGGATGAGTTAATATCTATGAGAGACTACAAATCATTCAAATCATTTAGTACATCTACGTGAACTTCTTTTCAAAAAAATAGTTAGAAATAATAATAAGATTTTGATTTTTTGATTTTTATTGTGTTTTATATCACACAGTGTATTCATCAATGATAATACAGTTCTATTTTTGTGTTAAAACTACATATACCAACATTGATATAGTTACATGTGTGTAGACTACATTGACTAACTCAATCTAGTCTTATTATTTTCTTCCATAGCTGCATCAAAATAATTGAATTAGTCTATACTTTTGTATCCCATATCTTTGTCTATGTGACTATATTAAATAACTCGATACAGTTCATTTTTAGACTATTTTTCCAAACCTCTATATTACATATTACAATGAACAAATTGACATATTCTATTTCATGTTACTTTTAAATCTCTAAAATGAAACTACATCAACCATATTTGATACCATTTATATCTCACAACCTATCTATGTGAATGTATTAAATAGATTGATACAGTTCACTTCTATCAAACTATATTATACAGTTCTATAGAATTTGGTTCTTAACCTTCAGTTCACTAAAACTACATAAAACTAATTGATGTAATTTTAATCTTCCTATTTTATTTAATTGGTTAATATAATTGCTTTTGTGTATTTTCCCAAGCAAATTTATTTTATACCTCAACATTACATCATGTATCATATATTTGACATTTCTCAATATATAAATCAACATGAAGTGATGGACTTGAATAAATCCCATAAAACTCCTAGATCATGTTTTAAAATTGTCAATAACCAAGATAAAAATACTATTCATGTGACTATTAGAATAATTGATTATTTCACTCTATATTTCCCAACATCTTGATCATGTTAATAATACTCCACACATGTCTATTATCAAGGATGTAAGTGATATTGAGTATACTAAAAAAATTATCCTCTTAATTAATGAAAACCCTCAAAATAAGGGCAAGGATCTTACTATAATATATAATATCAACCCCATATAGGATTTATCCCTTCACCAACACTTATCTTCTCTATAGGATTTGTGGAAATTCAATATATGACTTACCGCCATCCTTCTTCCTCCACCATGCCTAATATTGTTACTATCATGGCGAGTCATTACATTAGTGTTCCCACTAAAAATTTCCATATTAACACTCATGTTAATTCTACTATAGTGAATCTCATGTTGCCTCAACTAGTTAACAAGTTATCAATACTAATAAAATCTTGTTGCAAGCTATGAGCCAAATGGCGACCCTCAAACCTAACAAAGTTAATCAAATGATCCAAATTTAAAATCAAATCTTGAAATTATAAATTATTCCTCAAATACCTCAATGGGGATTGAAAAATACAAATTCACCCCTTAAGCCCCTAGCTCCTACCACTACCCCTTAGAGATGCACATGGTAATTTTATTCCTTAACCTTTACTAGTTAATAAATTCATCAAGAAGTTTCAAAATTAAATAATAATCCCTTAAATTGTAAACATATACACTAGTGGTACCACTCATACAATCACCTATAATGCATCTATTATTCCCTCTTTGCATTTGAAATCTTTTGGTAACCTTTACAAATATTGGATTAAACTAAATACCATCACCACTACAAAACTTCTAGCTAAAACCATTTCATGTGATGCCATAGATTGTGTTGGCTGAATATTTTGTCGATCAGTGTACTGATAAACAAAATAGGTCTAATCATCCAAAGTAGAAAGATTAGTCATCCAAATGTGTAGGTTTACCACATCAAAAGGGGACTAATCTCTCCTCTCATCAAGAGGAGGTTCCCTATATATATATATATATATATATATGTATATATAAACATAAAATAATACTCAAGGGTAGGGTAAACCATCCATCTCTCTTTTTTCAGATATGATGCATGTAAATCAAAGGAGAAGTCTCAATGGAAATGACAGAAATCACTCCTCTTCTTTCAGAAGTACTATTCAACAAACCACAAGAATCTTCCTGGTAGTAATTACAAAATGTAACCAAGGATGTAGTAACTAGCAGATTGAGATGTAGCACAAAGTTTCCACCTCAATTGTGCAAGAGTGAGATACAAAGGACAATGAGGGCACAAAGTCATCCCAAGGTCCTTTACATAGAAACAAAAAAGAAAACACACTAAAAGCAATTGTGGGGGCACAAATTCTCTCCACAATTGGCTTCAAGACACCTTCCTGACTACTTTCACTAATTTTGCTTATTGAATTAAAGGAATAGAAAATATATTAAGGAAAAAGACATAAGAAAAATTTCCCCAACAACAAAGATATCATAGCACAAAGTCTAAAAAGTCACTTGCTTTCTTATTCCAATAACAAAATATGATCAACAATTTGAGCTCAAAGTCTCAATAATGCCTTTCAATTTGGGTAGAGTTTTGTTTCTGATAATCAGAGAGAGAGATCCCCTTAAAACAATAAAAGAGAGTCCCTTATATAGCCTCTTCAAGAAGGACTTGGGAATAGTAACACATCATGTTGCATTGAATTTTGTTAAGAAGACATGATGGAATTTAGGGGCATTTACCCATTTGCTTTTCTCAATGTACAAAAATGGGTCACGCTATTGAAAGTTTGCATCTTTCAATATCCACCTGGCAGTCTACTTCTAGAAACATATATGATGTGTAAATGTTTCTGGTCATTCCTCCTAATTCCTCCTTTTCTAGTTATTTGAATCAGGTCCTCAATTTAGTTCGATGCTCTATTCCTTAGTCAGTTCCTACTGGTCTTTTGAGAACCCTATAGAAGATGACACTTGGTAGCTTCTACTGCATTTGATACTGTGTCTCAATAGATGACATGTGACAGCTTCCACTATGACTTTGAAGATGAAACATGGCAACATAGTAGGTTTTCTATTTCTTCAAACTTTTCTTTTAGAGGAAAATGTCTGAAGGAATTCTTTCAGATAATTTGTCTAAAAGAATTGTCTCTTTGTCACTTTTACCAAGGGAACTTTTTTGAAGGAAATCCCTTTGCTCTTTAGGCCTTCGAATTGGTCCATTTACCCCCTTCTTTCCCTCCACAAGGGTTGTTTGAGCTCTAAATTAGCCTTTTTAATTTTTGCAACGGTTCACTTCAGCTTCTAAGTGTCCTTCGAAAGGGCTGTTTATCCTTTGGAAAATTTCCCTGGTTGATTTTATGTGAATCTCAAATTGTGACATGTGGCAGCATCCATTGTTAAATAGGTAAGGACACCTGGCAGCATCTATTGAACTTGTAGAAGCTTTGGACACCTTTTGAGTGTCTTGTGGAAGATGACACTTGGCAACTTCTGCTACATTTTGGAAACACTATAGAACCATGTGGGATTCATTTTAGATTCATGCGGATGATGCCACTTGGCATGTTCCACTTAACTTAAAAATGACATGTGGCAGCATCCGCTACTCTTAAATACAAAGTGAAATGAGGTTTAGAAGATGACATTTGGTAGCATCTACTGAGTTTTATCAGGTTTTTGTTTCCTTCCTTAGTCACTTTTTCCATGGAGATTCCCTTAGCAAGGGCACTTGTGTCTTTGACACTTGGGGCACTCCTTTGAACTTGTCGCTTGAACCGACCAATTGAACCAACTTTGGTTCAACAGTTTAATGGTTCATTCCCTTGTTTCTATTGACCACTTGAACCAAGATTCTTTGAAACAAGCATCATTGAACCCATTGAACTTTGAACCTTTTGAACCTTGAACTAGTCCTAAAAATGACTAAGTGTCAAAAAATTGTTATTTTGATTGAACCTACCTGTAGATGCCTTTGAACCTGTTGAACCATTAGTCCATCACTTCTTTGTTCTTTCTAAGCTCTTTGATCTTCATTGCACTAGTTGAACCTTTGAACCTGTGAACTCATTGAACCCTTTGGTTCAAGGTTCAATGGTTCAATCAGTTCATTCTTTTTATTTGGCTAAGTCCTTTTAATCTTTTCGAACCAAATGCATTGAACCATTTGGTCATTGAACCTGTTAAACCATTTTTTCTTTGAACCTATTGAATCATTGAACCCATTGAACCTTTGAACCAAAGTGGTTCAATGGTTCAAGCCTTCTTCTCTTTGATAAGTGTTTTGAAGCCGTTTAACCTTGAAGCGGTTGAACTTTAAACCTTGAAAAATGTGATTAGCTCTTGTTGCTAATGTTGAACCTTTGAACCCATTGAACCCGTTGAACCAAAATGGTTCAAGGTTCAATGGTTCAATGGTTCAATCCTTGCTTAGAAGCTTGCTGATGAACTCTTTTGGTTGAACCTTGTCGTTGAACCAACATTGAAATCGCCTAAGTTTTGAGAGCTTGCTTCTTTCCTACAGAGTCCATAGATTTATGAGAAGCATGCAAAATGAGGAATGTGAATGCTCAGAACAAATTTTGAGAAGGGAAGATATTATTTTGGTCTGTGGAACCAAAATAGTTCACATGTTGTCCCAAAAATGAGAAGTCTATTTTTGGGGACAATAGATTGTACAATCAAATTAATTATAATACCATTTCTATATCAGAAGACTTAGTTAACACATTGGTTTAGGAATCTCAAACCAATGATCTCCTTGAAAATATTTTAGTGTATTTCATTGATTTTAAGGAGGCGTAATCCAAAACTACCTAATCTTTAATTAAGTGTTGGAAAGATTTATCTAAAAAATATGAACACATGTACAATTACAACATATTCCATTAATTATCTCCATCCTAAACTCTAATATAAAGTTATGAATCTATCTCCAAAATATTTGGAAGAAGCCCTTGATTAAGTTAAATGACAATATTTCCTTATAATATAATTTGAGCCTTCCCGACCTATGTCAATAACTCATATTATTATGAAATATTTAAAAAATATGTTATCGATGATGGTGTTATGGACACCTATGATTCTACACAAATCATCCATGTTAATATTCCTAGTGGATCCATGTTATTTAAACTTTCATGAGAAGTCCCTTCTAGCCTCCTTCCTCTTTATCATCATATGTGACCAATGTTGAACTTCATAAATATTTCTCTAGTGGAAATCTAAAAATATATTCCTAAACCTTAAGAAAGATAACTTGACCCCACTCTCCCTATGAAACATTGGTACAATTAGCAAATGTTTTGTTGGTATCACACAAGTTGAGTACATTATCATGAACCATGTGAGTGACTTAGGATTTTTTCTCTTTATTTTTCTTTAAATCCAATTTAAATCATGAAAATAAAATACATAAACACCAAAAACCTTATGATAAGGTAACTAAATCCCATGATTCTAAATTTATTAATGATGCTCTCAATTTATCTAATGCTCAATTTTCCACATATAAATATCCACTTCAAACTCATGAATCTAATACTACCCAACCACCTACCTCCAATGTTTTTGAAACATCATTTGATCTTCAATATTTGTCTAATGATAAAAACGTGGTTAACATGACAACATGAGGTATGTAGTATCTTAAATTAATCTTTATACACATTATAATTATAATTTTTTGAACACTTACTAAAATGTTCAAATCCATCTCATTTCTCATATGTCAAGTCTATGGATATCACAACCCACTAGCTTATGTGACTACATTGAGAAAATAAATATAGTCACCTTCATTAAAAAATTTAAATATTTGTTAAATCATTTGAAATAGTCTAATTATCCTCAAGCCACTATATAGGCTAGTGAAATATAATCCATTCTTTTTCATCGATCTATTACTTTTGCATAATTCAAGTTTATATTATTAGCTAATCCAAGACCACAAATATCTAGATTAACCTGATCAATATAGTCTACTATCTCTAATTAATCCCATATAACTATAATGACTAAGGTGATGCAATTTGTTCCTTTTAACCAAACTATATCAGCTAACATTATGTAGGTAGTTTTTAGTTTTCCTTTACAATCAACTACATCAACCAACTCAATGAATTCAAGTCCTTGTGACCAAACTAAATCAACCAACCTAATGTAGTTTTTTACTCTCAAGAATACTACATCGCTCAAGACAAAACACTGTAATTAAATTTCTACTTAGTTTAAGTATGCTATAGCTCCACCATAATTTACACTCCCCATAGGATATGATGGGTGGGACCCCATCACCAAACTCTCTAAACATCCCTTTGAGATTCATTTTATTTATCTCATGAGGATGTCCCCTCATCATCATAATCATTTGATGTAGATTTTACTTGAAACAAATATCTCCTAACCTCCACATGGAAGAACAAACAACCTTTTTGGGTCTTAGGATAGTATCCTTGAATAATGTGAATAATTGTCCATATAAGTTGACACAACTTTGTATCCTTCTCTTTCACTTAAATTTCCTATTAATTATATGATACCTAGTGAAATATCACTTAGTTCCAATGATAATCATCTATTCATTAGTGTCTAAAATTGGATGTATTCAATTCAAGCATGCCTTGATTGATGAAGGGTTAGGCACTTATGTCACCTCTTTTGACTTCATCAAAAAACTTGGATACTTTGAATACAACCCTAAACATAAAAAAATCACATTCCATGGATACTATCAATGACAAATGCCTCCTCTAGCTTATGTTTAGATCCCCATCATAGTCCCTCTCATCACAATTTGATTTAAGGTCATGATATTTAATTTTAATCTATCATATAACATTATACTTGGTTTCCATTAGACACATCTCATGAGAGCCATCACTTCTTCGGTATGCAAGTGTTTTAAATTTCCCCACCATGATGCTATATATAATATTCAAGGAGATACAAACCCTTGGATTTTTTAATTTTTATAATAATTTGGTGTCTTTAATATCCTTATCCTTGAACCATTACCTTGTACTCCATTTTAAGAATATCAATGATTCAACTATCCTATCAATTATAATCAAGGTTATAATGGACACCCTACACTTATGGTGAACATCCACTCTAACCTTTTATACTTTTATGATGACAATACTGATGAGATAAGTCTTAATATAAAAACCTTGGATATACCTTATAGCATTATTTATTAACTACCCCTTCTTTGAGAACTCGTTCTTGCTAGAAGTCAAGTACAAAAAATCCCACTCCAATAATCATGCCTAAACAAACAATTCTTCAGTCTTATTTGATTGATAGATTAATTTATGCCTTCCATATTGACCTTCATACACCTAATTATGATGATGTCTATTATCTCGATGGCCAATTATTAGATGGTTATGTTTAAGACAAGGATGCACAAATCCTTCTCTATTGATCTTCCTTATAACATTATTATGAGTCTACTTTACATTTACATAGTATAAAATTAGTATATGTAGTTACTTCTCCTTCTATAACACTTGTAATAATTTCTTCTACCATTGATGTTTATAAGATGGAGATGAATTAGATACCATCTTATTACCTTTTTACTCTAATCACTTTTAAGCCTCTTCATAGTATGATCATTGATCATTCATAGATAGGACCATACTAGTTCACCATATTTTCCAATCATTCAATAATCCTTCCTTCCAAGATGTTTTCCACATTACTTTGACCACACTGAGGCTAAATATTAAAAATAGAAATCCTAATAATGAGCCTACTCTTAAATGTTTGGATAGTGATTATCAACTTGATGAATCATTACCCATGTATAAGAATGAATATACTTTTAGACTATGGGAAAATTATCCATATTATGAGTTTTATATGATATCTGGTCATTAGGCCAAATATTGTCTAGCATGTCATACATTCATAACACAATATCTACCACTAATATCTATTCATGCCATAGATATTTAATCTCCACATTAAGATACTCCTAGGTGCACTCAATGTTTCCATGACAAGGATCCACATAATTTGATACACTTGAGACATATTCTCCAATATGTTTATGTGTTCATCATGAATCAACACAACCTTTTAGTGACATAAATCTTCCACCTCATAAGAAATATCAAAATTATATCCCTAATCATAGGATATATTATTTCCTTTGGCATCGATGTGTTACACATCATATAGATAATTTAGATCACTCCAATAACAATTCCATGTTTTTCTATGGCATACACCTTCAACTTATCAACAACATCATCAGGGTCATTCTTAGATAAAGATTAGGCCCTATGTTTGTCTTGTGCATTCTCATATATTAGAGTATATTATCCATACATTAGTTTATGTTCCTTTCACTAATTATCACTTACAGGAGGCACCACTCCCTCCTCCTCATTCTTCTCATGATCCTACATTCTAGATAGAGATTGTGCATTAATAAATCCTCTCATGACTCTTCAAAAAGATAGATGAGAATATGATCAGAGAAAAATGATGAGAATATGATCAAAGCTAGATTTTAAATACAATAAGACTTATCTAATGTTATTGATGATGTATGTCAAAATATATATAATCATTTATGAACACATATTTTTGTCATATCATATTATTCTTCACATTATCATATGATTAGATTTGATATTTACATTTCATTATAATAATTTCTGATGTCTTGTTGTTTATAATTTGCTTATATTATAGTTTTATTTTATATTCATAACTTTTATTTTCTACATTTACTTTATAGTTATGAAATATTATTTAAACCATTGTATTCTTATTTTTTACTTTGATACTTGGTTTGGACCTTAGAATTTATATCATAGCTTAGGTAAAAGCTTCAATATTTATTTATAACTTTTTGATTTTATCTCTTTGTTATAATTTAATAACCATTTTATTACCCCTATTTTTTAGATGATCATTTATATTCTCCCTCTTTTTGGGATGATCACTACTTTCATTAGTACTTGTGTTAGATCATTTGTAGGTTAGTAAAACTTCTTGGTGACTTGGATATAATAGTATAGCCCATGATAATTTTATGATACTACTTAACATCTTAGTGATTAGCTATAAGTATACCCATCATTTCACCACTTATTACATATACATATATTCTATGATCCCCCATATTTACTTTATTTTTATTAATTTGAGGAACACATAGGTCAATTTTGAGATTGTAAACTTACCTGCGGGAAGTTTTAAGAAAATTTTGACACCATGGTCTTTAAGTAGTTTTCTCTAGAGAACAAGTGTAATCTCTCTTATGTCTATCACTTATTTCACTCTTGTTTGGTTTTGTAAATCTATATGGAGGAGGAATATATAAAGTTATAAAATATAAAATCCATATCATAAAAGAAACAAAAGGCAATGATCAAAAGTTAAATACAAACCTTAAAATTTAGATCACACCAAAGGTCATGATATTTATTTTGGCACATTTCCTATCTTAGTTGAATATCAAACTCCAAATTTGGCCTCATGATAGAGTTGAAGTGATGGGGAATCTAGAACAACAAACTCTGATTCCACTTGTCAGGATCTTGCTCTTCAATAAGAACACAATATGATTACCTTGTATAAGCAACTAAACACGGAATTATACCAGAATGAACAAGTAACTAGAATTCACAAATAACACAGAATATGAGAGACAATACACAATCTTGTATTAATACTCATCCAGAAAGAAAATACAATAAAGAAGATGCCACTTCTTCCACCTCTGTGAGGCTTCCCACACCTCAAGGGCTCCCAGTAATTCT
>JARHVA010007484.1:0-57500 GCA_037957365.1 Torreya grandis | reverse complement strand
TTCTCTTGTTTTGCAAGTCTACCTCTTATTTTGCACACTGGTTGCCTATCATTATATATTAAATATGCAACTTATTTTCAATAGCACATGGTAAATTAAGGTAAGTATTTAAAATTTATTTACTTTCACTTATTTTCCTCATTTTAACACATTTAAATAACATAATTATTGTGTTGTTAGGTTCTTTCCCTAAGCATTATCCCATATCACACTATAGTGAAATGTGATGAGCTTCAGGTGAAGGAATACATATACACATAATATTCTAAATTTTTATCATTTAATGACATTTTATTTCTTGTATAAAATATTTGAGTGTCAATCTCCCTGAGTACATGCGTTAAAGGTTATACCAAGAAATGGGAGGGTAAGTCATTGGTTCTTTGTGAGAGATATTGTTGCTTATTTTCTAGCTTCCTTATATTTGATCCCATAAGTGACCTCCTTACATATTTCACAATTTAACTACATAGTGACCTATAATATTAGAATATATCATCCATTTATATGTATCTTTATTCATCATCCATCCCTTACAAAAAAAATATATTAGATCGATGTAGTTTTGGATGTTATGACACAATATTCACAACTAGGTTAGACTAACTGACATAGTTTGAGGTTAGTTGGCCCATTAATAATTAAATATATTTGGATGATGGCATTGAATTAATATTTGGGATGGATTATGATCATTTACCAATATAAATACAAGTTTCCATTTGAATTCAATGGAGATGAACATTCATTTTCTCATTGTTATTGCTCACACTAATACCCTAAGTCTACATTTAGATAATTTATTTATTAGGTCTCATATTATAAATAAACATTATCTTTTGAAGTCTTGGATGTAATATGAGGAGTAATTTTATCCTAGATATTGATTCAACCTTTAAAACTGTTACAACCACAATAATCTCTTGTAAATTGCCACTAGCCAATAGGGAGATTGAGGCTTGATATATCTTGTTCAACGTAAGTATATTCCTACCCTATCTCTTTCATTTTATAGAAATAAGTTACATATTTCCTTATTTAATGAATTTATATCTCATTATTTTAACCTTAACTACACTTATACTTAGTGTGTCTATAAGATTTTTTGAAATTTCCATTTATCTACCTTAAGTAACCTAGCCCCCAATTTTCCTACCATGGTTACTTACTGATTTTGATATGTTTTTAACTATTCGCCTTAAAATTACTGATTAAGATATTATATTAATGAAAAAATATAGACCTATTTAGATCTATTTTATGGTGTTTATTTCCTAGAGGCTTTGGAACCCTTTCTCTTTACATTGTGTTGCAGGTTCTCCTCTTCCTAGGTTTGTGGATGCATTAATTCATATCTTAATTGATTAATTATAAAATAGATCTCTTTGATTTACCTTATTCAATTATAAATATTTAAACATGATAGTTTTAGGTCAATATTATCTAATTGCATACAAATACAACCTATCAAAGTGTTTATATAGAGTAATGAGATACCCCTGGCTTAGCGAGGGGATCAGGTAGAAAGGGATTCATGACATCAAAGAACCATTAATAATATTTCCTACATCACACTCAAATACCCTATGAAGAGTAGCGCATTTTTTAAATTTGAAATATGATAACTAATAAGTATGAAACAACTAACCTATTTAAATAAGTGAACTAGTAACATAAGAAAATGTTCTTTAGTTACTAATTTTTAATTTTATAAAATATATATAATTTTTTTTAATTTTTTCCATATTTAATTTTTTTAATTATATATACATTTTTAATTTAATAAATATTGTAATTTAAAATAAATGCAAATGTACTAAGAAGTAAAGCTTTGAAAATCTAACAAAATGGGAGGGAATCAAATAATTTGCAACAAGGTGATAAAGCATAATGTATATCAAGAAGGAAGGAAATAAATATGATACCAATCATATATCATAGATAGTGGATATATATAAAATTATGTGTATGCCTCCACTAGGTAAAATCTATGTGTTCTCATGTAGTATGTAAAAGTATAAATATGTGATTATGTATTGTTAAAGTAAGACATCACAAGAGGGATATGCATTAGTAAGAAAGTTGAATACCATAAATAATGTACATTGAAAATTTTATAAGATAGGTGTATTGTATTGTTCTAATTGGAATGAAAAATCCATAAGGAAAGTGACCCAAAGTGAAAATAAATTCAAAGTCTAGAATCATGTTTGATATGAAGTATATACTAAGTATCTATGAATTCAGAGCAAAGAAGATATATAAAAATAAAAAATGTGCAAATAGCTAACCAATTATGGTTATGATAGGAGGAATCTATGCATAACCTACAATGTGATATGAATGAGTGAATTTATATGAAGATTATGAAGCAACTATAAATGCGTCCAAATCAATCTGAATAAATTATGGTACATTTTGGAGAAACACACTAAGTTTTAGGTGCCACTATATGCTTAGGAGAATGTACCATGCTCTTTAGAACTAATAGAATATGATTATGTGTAATTATATCATGCTCATACATAGATGGAAAAAATGATTATGTAATATAATGATGTGTAGCTAGATCATGCTTATAAATACATGAATAAATTCATTCTATAATATGATTTTGAATATCTATATCATGCTCTTGAATAGTTTTTTAGACTATTTCATTACCATATTGTTCATTATATGTATAAACCAACTATTATATAGGATTAAATTTCATTGTCTCTAAAGGATATTCACATTAGATTCTTGGAATTTTGATCATTTGATTACCATGAATATATTTGAGACATTTATGCACTTTATAAGTTAATCCTTGAATCCTTTGTATCTAAGAGTGTCTTAATAGTATAAAAAATATCCATGTGCATGGTATATCTAAGAATATATTAGCACTATGAGATGTCTTTCTTGTAAAGGTAGTAATATATGCCTAAGAGTATACTGAATATGACCACCAAATACTTTGACAACTCTAGAAGTATCTTATAAAATTTTCTCTATATAATCAAAAGAGTGGAGGAGTATTATGTGTATGAAGTTTCTCTTGATCTATTATCTATTATATGTAAGTATTGATTATGTACATATTTTCAAATAAATAGTGCATGCATATCAAAAAATTTGTCAATAAATTCACTATCATTGAATGTAATCAAAGTATGTGATGTTTAGTTCATTATAACTGTACCTATTATGATATTAAGTGAGTGTCTACATAAATATAAATGAGATTGCATGTTATATACATAATGTACTTCATGAATAACATTTCCATTCTTATTAACCCATGATACCCCTTCCATTTATTTTGTTAGTGCATTAGTTGCTATGGACGCATATAATTTGTAAGTCGTCTCATGAGCATTTTGTTTTATCCCACATGCATGAGAATTAGTAGTTTCTTAGATTAGACTTATTATATAAGTAAGTCTTGAGGCCAATGAAGGCATCCACAAATTTGTTGTATTGAGTTTTCTCAAAGGAGGTTTCCCCCTCAAAGTGGCATACAATCAATATAATAATTTTAATGCATCTACAAATTTTATAAATATGTTATTTCATGCATGTTTATAAATTTGTTATAGGAGGATCCTCTCATCTAGTATTAAAGTGATTTTTAGGGCCAAATTATTTCTCTTTAGAAATTATTACCTCTATTCTAATGCATAATTCCCTTCAATAATTTTTTAAAAAAAATCTTAGCTTTGTTCTGTGGCATAATTCATTTACATAATTTTATGTATCAGAATAATCTATTTTGGATCAAGGTAAAACTTGAATACACAAATATGGGAAGTGCTTGGGTTAAATACCTAAAAATCATTATGAGGAGTACTATAAGAACCCCAAAGTAGCTATCTCATTAAGAGGACCTGCCAGTGAAATGAGTAATGACCTCTTCTATTCAGTAGTTCTCATTTGTGAGGAAAACCAAGAGATGTCAGTGAGAGATAAATATATGGTAAGAAATTTTTTGGAGTGGTACTATTTTAGATGACATTGGTGGCCAGAATGATATCATTAAATCCTTAGGCAACCATTAAAACATGGGGCCCATTTTTATCAGTTTTAGAATATTATCATGGAGTATCAAAAAGCTTGTCATATCAGATCTTTAGACTTGTCATACTAGTTTTAGCATATTAATAGTATAGTATTAGAAAACTATCATATCATATCTTCAGTAGAGTATCAACAACCTTGTCATACTATTTTTAACATATTACTTGTAGAGTATAAAAAAATCAACATATCAAATCTGCAAACTTGTTTCAACATATTCCTAGTATATGTGTCTTTTATAACATAGTAACCAAACATAGAAACAAAAAAAATGAGTAAATTTTTTTTCCATATCTCTCCATCTATCACCCTATTGATCTTCAAATTTTATCTAAACACCTAAAATTCCATTCCCCACATTTTCTTCTTTGAGGTCCCATATCCCAATTCCACTCCTAATTCCCACAAATCTCAATTTACCTATTTTTTGGGTTTTGCCATAAATTCTATTTTTTTCCATTTGCCTAAAAAAAATTCATAGTGTTCCTTTCACCTTTCCACTCCTTTGACCCTCTTTGATAAATTTTCTAGTTTTTCCATTTTCACTCTTAAAATTGCCCTCACCTTCATCAATCCTACTCCCACTACAAAAAAATTAGTAAAAGTACCTATAAACCTTCTTATTTTACCCAAATTAAATTCCCTTGCTAAACATTTCTTAACTCTAGTTTTCTTATCCATTACCCAGAAAATTATCTTATTCTGGTCATGGTAGTAGCCTGAATAGGAGCAAAAATCATGGAGGATGAAATTACTACCCTCAAGACCCACATTAAAGATCTTGATGAAAAAATTCATAGCCTCAATATTCAACATACCACCATGAACAACAGATGACATCTAGAGTCCTTTTTAGACACTGAGTTTTATTCTTTTAGCACTTATCATGGGTCGAAGCTTAATTTTCCTTGACTCAATGGTGTAGATCTTACTAGATGGATCTATCAAGTAGAATACTATTTTAGTCTACATAATAATTTTGATGCCAAAAAGATCCCACTTTCTTCCTTTCACTTAGAACATGGAGCCCTTTAATGGTATCATTGGTACACCAAGGCTCATGACAAGTCTATATGGATTGATTTTTACACCCTCATTTTGCAACAATTTAGCCCTAGTGCTTTTGATGACTTCACTAGAGCACTCACCAAATTTGACCAAATAGGAACTATGAAATAATATCAAACAAAATTTGAAAAGATAGCCAATCACATAGAGGGATTATCTAATGAATTATTTAGGAGTTGCTTTGTTAGTAGACTAAAGGATGAAATTTGATCTGAGGTGAATAATTAGGGTTGGATAAGTTATTAGAGGACAAGATCATAGCTCAACATTGATTCAAATCTAATTTTAATCTATTTAAAAATATAGCTCCATAATGATCTCAAATAATGCCAGCCCTTAAAACCACTCCTATCAGGCAATTGACTAAAGTAGAGATGCAAGCCTATAGATAAAAATGATGGTGTTATAACTATGATGATAAATTCACTCAGGGACATTGATGTGTTGAGTAAAATCTCTACCTATTGGATGTGGAATCTCTACTCAAAACTAAATATTGGGAAGATGTTTAGGATACAAAAAATGATCCAAAAGAAGCTCAATCAATTATGCAACTTGCTTCTTATGAAGACCAACTAGATATCTCTCTCCATGCCTTATTAAGAATTACCACCCCATAAACCATGTGAGTTAAGGGCTACTTCAATAAATTACCTCTCATAATACTCATTGATTCTGGTAGCACTCATAATGTCATTAACCCTTAGATCACCAAATAGGCAGATTGTTTTATCTATCATTGCTCCAACTTTGAAGGCATGATTGTCAATGGGGGTACATTACCTTGTAAAGGGAAGTATCATAATGTGTTTATCTCTATTGGATATTATAACTTGTGTTCTAACATGTTTACCTTGTCTTTAGGTAGATGTGATGTTGTTTTGGGATCCCAATACTTACACACACTTAGACCAAACTTATGGTATTTTGTTAAACTTTGGATGTAATTTTCAAACAATAGGAAAAACACATATTTAAATTATTAAAATCGGGGTCTCTCAACATCATATGTTCACATTGCATGGAAAATTTTCTTAATAAGAATTCACATGGTGTCATTAACCAAATTCATTCCATTCAAATGCAACCATCAATTGCCTCCACTAATCTTTATGATCGACAAACCATTTTTCATAGGTATGCAAGTGTCTTTATCAAACCCATGGGATTTACACCTTCATGGATAGAAGACCACCATATTTAGCTCCTTCTTAGAATTTTTCTTCCCAACATCTAGCCCTACCGCTACCCATTTTAGCAAAAGACTGAGATCAAGATGCTCATTCAAGACTTACTGAAGCAAGGCATTATTTTCCCTAGTAATAGCCCATATTCTTCCCTAGTTCTCCTTGTTTAGAAAAAATATGGGTCATGGCACCTTTAAATTGAATTACACACACTTAATCATATCATAATCAAGAATAAGTTCGCAATCCTTGTTATTGATGAGCTTCTTGATGAGATTCATGGCACTCATTTTTTCTCCAAGTTGGATCTCCATGATGGATATCACCAGATCCAATTTCATGAAGATGATATCCCTAAGATAGCTTTTCACATGCATTAAGGCCATTATGAGTTTTTGGTCATGCCCTTTGGCCTCACTAATGCTCCTTCAACATTCTAGGCATTGACGAATAAGATATTCTATCCCTACCTATGAAAATTCATTCTAGTCTTCTTTGATGATATCCTTATCTATAGTAAAACATGGTATGAACATCTCCAACATCTAGAACTCACATTTTAACTTCTCTCTGACCATCATATTTATGAAAAATAGTCCAAATGTGATTTTGGCTAGGATGAAGTGGAGTATCTTAGGCATATTATTTCAGCCCAAGGGGTTTAGGTGGATCCCAAAAAAATAGCTACCATGAAAAATTAGCTTCATCTTCAGACACTCAAGAGCCTCCATGGTTTTTTGGGGTTGACTAGATACTATCATAAGTTTGTCAAGGATTATGGGTAAATTTTAGTTCTATTGATAACTATGTTAAAAAATGATGCTTTTACATCAACATAAGTTGTTAAGTGTGAATTTGAAGAATTGAAACAAGCTATGTGTATTACACCTGTTATAGCTATGCAATATTTTGCCAAGACCTTAACTATCAAGATAAATGCTTATGGAAATGGACTTGGTTTTGTTCTCCTCTAAGAAGGATGCCCCATTGCATTCACCAAAAAATCCCTTTCTAGTAATAATTTAGTACTCTCTACTTATGAGAAGCAAATGATGGCTACTTTGCATGTAGTATAGAAGTGGTAGCCATAACTATTGGGTAATCATTTTTGCATAAAAAATGATCACCAAAGTTTGAAATATTTCTTAGAATAATGGTTATTTGCCCCATCATAATATAAATGGGTTAGTAAAGTCATGGGTTATGACTATGAGATCACTTACAAGAAGGGTAAGGACAATATTGTGGTTGATGCTCTATCTTACACATTTAAAAACCAAGCCTCCCTTTTAGTTATTTCTATGCCTATTCCAAATTGGTTGGAAATTGTACAGTAAGGGTATGTCAATGATTCCTCATTATCTCAATTCAATAGTTAGCCACTAACCCTTGTATTATACCACATTATTATTGGGATATTGCTTCCTTGTGATATGAGGGTTGTTTGGTGCTTCCCTAGATCATATATCTTTAGAAGACTATATTCTATGAACTCTATTCTTCTCCATTTATAGGGCACTTAGGGTTTTTCAAAACTTATGAGTGAGCATGATGCAATTTCTTTTGGAAGGGAATGAAAAATACAATTTAATAAATGGTGGTTCAATGTGATACCTACCAATGTAAAAAGGGTGAAATGACACTCATCCTTGGGTTGCTCAAATGCTTGCCCATCCTTACCAAGATATGGACTAATATTTATATGTATTTTATTAAGGGGCTCCCTAAATCTAGAGGTAAAATAGTGATCTTGGTTGTGGTTGATCACCTCTCTAAATATAGTATTTTTATTCCCTCAACCATCCCTATACCACCTCCATGGTCACATAAATTTTCTTGGACCAAATTTTCCATCTTCATGGCATTCCTTTTTCCATTGTCTCAGATCATGATGTAACCGTCACCAACCATTTTTGGATAAAACTATTTCACCATATAGGCACTCAACTAAAGATGAGTTCTGGGTATCATCCCTAAATGGATGGGTAAACTAAAATTGTCAATAAATACTTAGAGACTTTACTTTTTTGCTCCACCTCATAACAATAATATTAGTGGGAAAAGTAGCTCCTCCTTAATAAATGGTGGTACAATACCTCCTACCACACTTTAATGAAAATAACTCCATATGAAGCAGTCTTGGTCAATCACCACTAGTGCTCCTTTTATACACCCTCACTAGTTCATTAATTCAAGCAATTGATATAATTATTCAAATTTGAGATCAAATCCTTAGCACCCTATGGGATAGTATTCATATGGCATAAAATTGAATGAAATAATAATCTGATCAACACCATTTTGTACATACTTTTCAAGTACTTGATATGATTTTTCTTCATCTACAACCATACAAACAATCTTCTCTAAAAATCAAAGGGCATCATAAGCTAGCTCCCAAGTTCTGTGGACCTTATAAGATTCTCCAAAATATTGGGTTGGTTTCTTGTAAGTTGGATCTCCCACCTTCTTCCTAAGTTCACACAATATTTCATATCTCTTGTCTAAAGAAAGTTCTTGGCATAAACATCAGAGTGTAGACTGTTTTACTAGAAATTGATAATGAAGGATCCATCCTTCTTGAGCTAGAGTCAATCTTTGATAGATGGACATACCAAATTTTATCTCACTCTATCACAAAGGTTTTAATTCATTGGCACAAACTACAACCAGAGGATGCAACATGAGAACCACTATTTTAGATTCAACACCAATTCCCACATCTAAAGCTTTGAGGACAAATATTATTCTAAGAGGTAGGGGATGTTATAAACCCGTACTACCCCTTATCTTTATTTATATAGTGTAATAGTTTCCATGGATGCATATTCTTTTTAAGTCATCCCATGATAATTTTTTTAATCCCACATGCATGCAAAATATTAGTTTCTTAGATTACAATTAGTATATAAGTAAGTGTTGAGTCTAATGAAGGCATCCACAAATTTATTGTATTGAGCTTGCTGAAAGGAGCTTGCCTCCTTGAAATGGCCTATGATCAATATAAATATTTTAGTTCCTTTGCTAATTTTATATATTTTTCATTTCATGATTTTTAAAAATTTGTCATAGGAGGATCCTCTTAGCCATCTTTTGCTTCATGATTTGGAAAAATGATATTTGAACATCTTTAGTTCTTAATTTTCATATGATTATGTCTTATCCTCTCAATTACATGTTCTAATATCAATAATACTATCATTAATGATATATTGAATATTGTGGTTGAGCTTAAAACATTTTTTTATGAAATACATAATACATATATGGTAATCACAATATACATTGATATCAAAAAATTTATATTATGGTATAGATATGTCTACTTCCAATGGTGAAGAAAGAGACATGAGTTAATATTCAAGTAGTTTTTACAACAATACATGAGGATGGTATGGTAATAATTATAATTACCTCCTTTGTCAAGATTTTAATTGAAGCTTTTGTGTTAGTTGTGAGATAGCAGTAATTGTAATCTCAATTTTATTCTTGCTTTCATTGATTTTTATCTTATAATTTGGATCAATTTTAAATTTAACATTTGAAGTAGAAGGATTATTTGAAGAATATTTGAGATTGATAAAAGTAGTCAATTTGACCTCATACTATTTGAGTATATGGTATAACTCATCAAAATATTTGAACTTATAAAATATAATTGACCCTTAGAAAGGAGATAGAAAACTTTGAGTGAATATATCTTTGATATCATTATGATCCATTTGATTTTCATTTTTACTAGCATAATACTATATCTTAAAACATATATTATTATTATTTAATTGAACCCTTGCTTAAGATTTTTAATTTGAGAAAATTCTATATTTTCACCAATGTTTATAGTAAAGTGTGCCAAAGACTCATTTGTTAAGGGATTGAAAACCTTCATTTATTAAAGAGGAATATCATAAAATCATTTAAGATCATATTACTTGACAATTATTGGAAATATATTTGTCATTATCTATATATTCTAAATAATATTCATGTAATGCACACAAATTCTATTGAGGATCACCTTGGGCTTCATGTAAAGTAAGCTTATGAGCCAAAAATCCAATTGGTAATGGATAAGATGAAATTTTAGTTTCCAAGTGGTTATATAACAAGGAACATGAGTACATGGATTGGCTAGTATGAGAAAGAGTTTACTGAAGTTGAGATAGCTTACCTTGTAAGGTGAGAACTATATGCTCAAGAGTAATATTTGTATACATGAGTGGGGGAGCATAAGTAACCTAATTAGGAATAGGCATGAATAACTATTGGAAACTAGGTATGTTATCAAACCAAAGGGTGATGCTATAGATGTAACTATAGGTGTATAAATATGAATAGATGCATTAGTGGAAGTGGAAACATTGGAAAGACTACCTTGATAACTTTTATTTATTTAATATCTAACAACATATAATATTGATTCAATATTTTTTGGATGTTGATGTTCCATAAATTATATTGTATTAGTCCCATAAGATGTTCCTTGAGTATTGGATTCTATAGGGAGGGGCATAATGATCTCCTAAAAAGGGTATAGAGTAAGCATCAAGACATATTTTGAAGATTTAGGATAGTGTGTAACATATGCTTCCTCCTATTCCCAAGTCATTCAAGATTTGAAAAAAATCCATTTTTCATGGTGTTTGTATTCAAGAAGAATAATGAAATGATATACTAGTGTAATCATTTGAAATAGGAAGGCCATGATAAATTTAAAAAAGAGAGTATATCTTTTTTATTAATTTGGCATTGCATACATTTAAAAAAATATTGAATATCATGTTGAAAATTAATACAAGGTATGTCAATTAAATGTATAATTTTATATAGCATGTGAAATAATAATTATTTTATTGATCCCATTATGAATATAATAAAATAAAAAATAATTTATAAAGGTAAATTTAGGCAAGGGTTTGAATTATTGTGTGGGATCTAAAATATAGTTTCTCATTTAGAGATTAGTGTTGGCCCAATATTTTATAGCACCAACTAAAGAGGCTAAATCATACATGTATCCCACTATCCCATCTCTGAGGGTATAATATGAGTGACTTCCCTATGTGATATGGTCTTCTGAGGTACATCACAAATACAATGGTTAAAGAGGCTTATTATGGTGTAAATAAGGGCACTATGATTTTTAAATATGCTATAAAGTATGAGGAAACTAAAATCCTTATATAACATTTCTTAAGGCCTGAGTATTGGGATAGTATCCCTCACTTCACAATGCTAATAAAATAAGTCACTATTTAGCCAAAAATGATAGTTATCTATATATTTTTAAAACTATGGGAACATAATTGATTAAAAACAAGTAAAAATTGATATAAAATAAAGAGAAAATAAAATTTGAAATATTTTTGTATATAGCTATCAAAAAATTTCAACTTGAGGTTAGAAGAAATTGTTTAAGTGTAAAATGTTTAGATTATAGTAAACCCACATTGAACTAGTGTGGAATTCATCCCAATACACAATAATAGGCCCAAGATCTCCATGAGGTTCTAATAGGAAAATCAATAGGGGCACAACATGCCCAACCAAAAAAGGACCCACCAAACATGATAAAAAAGGACCATCTATAAATGAAATAGATAGAAAAACAAAAAATGAAGAAAAAAAGATATAAATAAAATTAAGAATCATTAAGGGACACTAAAGACCATAGAGGGGACTATTTCATGCCTTTTATTAGGTCTTAGTTATAGGACCTTCTTTTCCTATAGGTTTGAGTCCCTCAATGCCCAAAAGGGAGGGGTGATCTTAGGGGTTAGGTGAGAAGAACCAACCACTCTTGAATTTTGCTCAATAGAGCCCAAGATATGAAGGTCATTTGAGCATTTCAATGACTTATTGTGATTAGTGATAATAGTGGAAACATGTCCCTCATTGGACATGAATCCATCTCTAGGAAAGAGATCCCATTGAATTTCCTTGATTTATTTTCTCATTGCCCTAAGTTCAAGGGTCTTGTTCTTGATACCAATTTCAAGGGAGCATAAAATTTCTCTTGGTGAACTAGTCACTACCATAGCTATAGTCACATGATCAAGGGTCTTTGGGGCTTCTAGAGATAGGTTTGAAAGTTCTACCAAAGAGTCATCCAACACCTAGGTCTTAGTCTCCTTTGCCACTAGCTCCTTTGAATCCATGGGATTTAAAATTAGTCTCTTTATTGGCCTGCCAACTTTAAATTTATTCATTGTCAAAGCCTCAATGATCAAAATTTCACATTTAGCTCATTTCTTATCCTTTTTATATTTCATCTAGATCAAAAGGATAAGATCTTGGTGATAATAGTAAAACTTATTATTGTGATGAAAAGATGCAACAAAATCTTTAAGGGAGAATAGTAAGAAGAAGGGGAGACTAGTTTTATAAACATCCTTAAAGTGATTAAGGAACATGAAATGGTATGATTGAACCAAACTAAATTTTGAGTCCAATGTGAGATACAACATCACCTTCTTACAAACTTCAGGCCAAGATTCCAAAAGTGTAGTTTGCCTACAACTTTTGGTGACCTCTTTTGTTTTCTTAGGAGAATTGAATAATTTTGAGACCCATTCATGTTTCATACTCTTATATTTATAGTATTTTAGGTCATGGATGATAATTACCATAGTAATAAAATTTAAAATGTTATCAGTGTCAAATTTTATCCAAGGTGACAATAAAATTAAGTCAGTGTTTGATTAAAATATAAGCTCGAAGAAGATTAGCTTGTAGTGTTGAATTTATATAAAAACATTAAGGTTATCTATTTGAGTTTTAATTTACAAAATATTTTATGAAATTTTAGTTAAAAATAAATAAAATATTAAGTAGTTTTATAAAAATAAATTATAGGTTCACTATAATGTTTAATATTTACTTTGATTTAATACAATTAACAAGAATTAAACAATTTTATTTGATGTAGAGTCAAATATTATAGAAAAATGAATGTACAATATCGTAAATTATAGAAACTAAAATTAGATATAAATAATAACTTTAATTAAATATGTAAACATAGATCAAATATTAATTTTTATGGTTGTGTAGGTATATCATTGATGTATAACTAATCAGGACTATCTTTGTAGTGTGTTACACAAAAAAATAGACTACTAATAATCACTAGGACTATCTATTTGATGGTATTTACATATGTGTTGAATTTATAGGTGAATTCCCTACTTAGATAGCTATGCCTTTTAGAACTGGTATGTTGATTATGTGCATGTGTTGAGTTTTCATGTGGAAGTATGTGAAATATTTAAACCCTAGTTTCAGCATATCAACCAAATAGACATAAAATAAAAATGGGGATTCGAATAATGGGAATATTCAATCTATCCCTAGAAATCCCCACATAATATGAGTAATACCTACATATCCCAATGAGCCTCATGCCAATAATAATATAGTTATCCATCCTATAATGAGTGTGTGAATTTTGATGTTTTTAGTATATGGATATAGGTAGTAAATTGATTTTAATGCTTGATAATGAATTAATTTTTCCTTCAATAAAATAGCTTCAGACTTTGTATAATACTACTCTAATAAATTATAACATGAATTATGAAGATAATAGATATTTTTCTCAATGTTTAGTATCCTTTATAGAGAGTGATTTTGTAATTTCCTAGTTTCTTGATGATGCTTTATGTGGCATTGATGTGTTTATATAGTGGTATATTTGAAATATTTATATTAACTAACTTTTATTAATTTTAATATATCCAAAATTAAGTGATTTTTAATTTAAAAACTAACCATTAGAACCTGGGAAACAAGGATGAATTATTGGATAAGACAATGTTGAGGTCTTGTTTGACCTAGTGTAGTTGTGTCCCAGAAGGCTAGAGACTCATAGAATTTGGTTGACAAGAATATGTAATAAAAAGGGACATTTGAATGAATTTTTTTTTACTAATTTCAATATATTTAGTATAATAGTGAAGTCTCTCATAGACATTTAAAATTAACATAATGGAAAAAAGGCCAAGGGATTTTAATATTTAACTGTCAAACACATAATGCTTAAATATAAGTGTCTATAGTAGTTATAATAAGCATATAATTAGTACCATAGGTTTAATAATAAGAGAAAATAGTCATTTTCCTAATCTGAGATAACATATAACTACTTTATAGCATATTTTATGACTATGACATAAGTAGAACATGAAACAAAATCTAATAAATAAGATAAGTACACTATGATTTTGTTATTTCTATAAATAGTAATGTGCAATAAATCAATTATATTTTTACTTTTACATTTATATTTTATTAATTCATATATAATTTTTACATTCTAAATTAGTTTTAATATCTAACTTCTTGAGACCATTAAATCTACAACAAAATAAAACATGATTGTGAACCTTTCATTATTTTTAGTGAAAAAAACCCTAGGTTCCCTGAGGTTTTCATCCTTCTTATTTGGTTTTCATATTTGTGTCTTTAAAGTTTTATTTTTAGACTTGATTTATAATTTCCATATTTTCATAGGTACAAACCTAATTTTTTTAAATCTTTTTCCCTAGGATCCTGTGCTTGTTCTCTTATTGGGGCTTCCTTAATCAGGGTTATGAATTATTTAGTTTATATTTGATTAAAAAGTACACTATTTTAAAGAATATCACAATTTTTTCAATGTCACATATTGAATCCAAAACATATTTTTATTATCTAAAAGTGTGTGTGTGTGTGTGTGTGTGTGTGTGTGTGTGTGAGTGATAATTTGGGGTTTTCTATTCTTAGTTAAAATAAACTACTAGGAAAAAAGTGTTTATTATTTTTAAATAAATTTTAGGGTTCATTTGAATATTTATACGAGTAAAAAATAATATTTTCCTAAATTTTATTACATTTTTATTGGATAAGTAAGTAATTTATTTGTGCATCATGTGCAATGTCTCTGTGTTTGCCTTCATTAATTCCTCCTCAAGATAGTGTTATACACCATCCCTTCCTTATTATTTTCCCAAGGATTGTAATATATAATGATGTCCATGTTATTTCAATCACAATATTTAAGATTCGTCCTTCTTTATAATCTTCTCAAATTATGATCACTAGGGTGCCTAGTTCAACTATCCATAAAAAGATTGAATCAATGAATAAATATACTCAGTGTCACATTTATTGAATATAAAGTGATTAATATGGCATAATATATATAATATTAAAAAATAATCTTCAAATTTATGTTTAGATGCCACATCAATTGAATATAAGCTTTATATGTCAAATCAGGATCGAGTTAATGTAAATTGCATATCTAGTTATCCATTCATTTTTAATATGCATCAGAAGGTTCCACCTCAAACATGGATTTATAATCAATATAAATCTATAAATAATATATCAATACTTATGCATAATATTAAAAATTATCCAAGAAAAACTCTAAGAAATCTACTTTAGAAGAAGTCTATCACATTACCTCTCCTGCATCCTTTAAAGAGATCCAACCATTATGATGCAAGTTATAGAATTGTTATAAATCATCAAAATAATCATATACATTTAGAAATTATATTAAATTATATTATTGATAGTGTAAATATTATAATTTATTCATATATAAAATCACCATTGGATTCAAGCACTCTTCTACAGTTGAATAACCTAATAAAACTTTAGATTCATCTTCTAAGATTGGGTTACATAAATAATAATTAATGATATAAAGTTTATCAAAATAGTATTTACATCAATAATATTTGAATAATAAAGTGTTACCTAGATAAAATTTCCACAATAAGATATTTTAACAAAATTATGCTCCTAAGATGACTACTATTATTCATGTATAGAATAAAATGATGATGGAAATACTAAAAGACTATGATTACATCTCCAAGTCAAGAGTAAAAATTAGACACTCTTTCTTTGACTAGTACTTAAGTAGTGAATTTTTTTTATTCTACAACAACAACAAAGATGAAAAACCTTGATATTAAGTTATATATTAAAGAGGTTTGAAACCAAAAATTAGAAGGGATCAAATTAGTGTTATAAGTAATGATCTTATTGTGCCAAAATGTGATACAATATAAGAGTATATAAATGATATAAATGGTAATATTTTCCCATGGTGGGTGATTGATACAAATATACATGATAACATACCATTTATATAATCAATAGTTAGCTAGAACATAATCTATTTTAAAAATATTCTTGATGTTTTATCCATTTCTAATCTCCTTCATTATTATATATTGACACATGTTTACATATGATTTTGAATTGATCCTTATTATATCCCTTGTAGTTTTTTTATTTAGGCCTTTGTCTTTTGATTTTTTACCTTGATCTAGATATGCATAACATCTATCTTAGAATGATGTATCATTTACAAAAACCTCAACTTGATGCACTTTTTGATGTAATACTATTTTATCACTCCTAAATATTAATTATCTATACTTTTTATGGATTTCATTGAATATACATGATCACATATATTTATGTATATAAATTATCACATGATTACATAGATTGATTCATGCTTATTATGGGCATGCATCCTCTTATCTTTACATTTTCTCTCTTGAGATAGGATTTTAAAATTCACATGTGTAGTAGGGATATGTTACTTTCATTCACTTCTTCTAGATTGATATGATCCTATAATGGGTGCATATGATGTCTTGACACACGCTGAATATTTATCAAATCCCATACATTTTTCCATTTTGAAGCCTCACTACTTGGTCTTACTTTACTATACCAATGTGTGCTAAAATTCAAAAAAATTAACAAAATCAAAATATTCAAAAAAAAAAAAACTAGGAAAAATCCATGACATTTTTTTATAGATTACAATATTTACATATGACTTATCACACACATGGTAGATTAAATATCCATTTTTTTCTAGAAAATGTAATTCATTGTATACATGTTATATATGATATGCACATTTACATGCATGCCATTCATACACCTAAGGGCTACCTTAATACATTGGGTTCAATATTGTACCTAGGGAATATTCATACATTTCATGTGTTATATATTTATTTAACCATTCGTTGATCATATTAGGCTAAATACATTTAATACATATGAATTTCTCTTGTATATAGTAGTTAGAGTGCTCTAAAATATGTATACTATATTTTTATATGTCTGATGATGAGAAACATCAATTGTGTAACTTATCCTTGATTTATATGATTAATTTATGTTTATTTATAATACTTAATGTGATTCTTCATTTTATAATATTTTTTGGTGATATTTACATGGCATTAGTTATTCATTGTGTGACTCCTTCTCTATTTAAATATTTCTCTATATGACTCTTAATATACAAGAAATTATGTGTTATTGTGTATGTTTATATGATTTATTATGTCTCTCATGGACATTAAGTTATGTTTCATGTGTGGATACATCTATAATTTTCTATTGAGCTTCTGATGCTATGATTCATATGGTGTATTCTTCTACTTGTGTATGATGCCATGATACATATCATCCATCTCATGCATGGTCATTATTCAATATTTATATGAACATTACTATGATTAATATTACTACATGTATCATTTATATATCTAATTATCCTAACACTTGGATACCTATGGATACATGTTTCATAAATGTTTATACTATCTACTTTTTTTGTGATGCCATAACCTAACTATGTTCACACATTCTTTACTTGGTTACTTAATTTTATATATAACATAATCCATATAAATATTTTATTTTAATATTATTAATTTTATGTCTACATCCCTCACCTTAAAAAAGGGACATACGTAGAAGTTTTGTATTATAGAGTTAGTCCTTCACATAGAAAGTTCTAATTTTGGGCATAAATATATTAGATTGGCACATATAGACTCAGATAATTACATATTAGCATAAATTGAGACATGATTGATACATAAGTTGAGCATATGTGACATATTTAAAAGGATTATGAGTGACAACTCATATATACTATGATATTATGGCACATGATATATGACTCAAAGTGCATAAGTTATTTAAGTGATAAATTATGCCATTATATGAATCAAATTTACTAAAATTTAATTAAGAGTGAAATATGATGTTATTATAATTATTAAAACTTACTCAAGTATACTTAAGCATACTCTTATTAAATCTATATCCCATCTAAAATTAATTATTCAAACTTACTTAGACTTACTCAGGTATACTTAGACATACTCATATTTACTCAAATCTATTGGAACATGTTTTGGGTCCCATTATAAATAAACTAAAATGGCTTATGTGGTTGAGGTTCTCTATGAATTAACTTATAAGAAGTTATCCATCCATAATGAGTATTGGTGAATATTATTTCCAACCCATGGTTTAATCTAGATGGAATATGTGTTCATATACATATAGGTTTATTTAATTATTTATTTTTAACTCCAAATATGTTCAATTATTACTTCATATTTCATATCATTAGTGGATGATAATTTCTACATGTCTAATTATAGGTTATGCATGAATCAAGATCAATACTCAGGCCATACCTAAATATAGCCACTATGGTTACACTTAGGAATTAAGTTTATCTCTCTTTATAACTTTCAATACAATTATAAAGTTTGGGGGGAGGGGGGATGAAGGGACTTATATTTGGTATTATACACTTGTAAAATTTAGTTCTTACCAAACCTTAGCATACATGACATGTGGGTACACATATGACTCTTTCTCACATTTTATCTTATCCATTCAATTACTTATGGGCTCACCCTTCTTAAGTTTTTATCACTCACATACAAGATCTCAATATCCTATAGCTAAATATTTCATTATACTAAGCACATTGTCATTATTATCCAAAATGTTATTTCATGTTTCCTAGGTGGATCCAACCATAGTTAGATTGATTTGGTTAATAAATATAAATGTCATGTTTAAAATTATTTATGAAATTTATAACAATAATTTATAGAATTAAAACTCTTCCTTTGGGCCAAACCACATATTTTACATGTTTGTTCCAAGGAAAATTACCCAAAGATCCAACCATACAAGAATATCAATCCTAAGCCTATTATTATTTATAAATAATATATATTTTTCAATATAAATTAGAGGAATACATCCACACACCCTTTAGGTACTACCATAAATCATCTAAATCTACAACCCCTCAAAGTAAAAACCCACAAGAAAAGTCTAAATATTATTCAAAGGTCAAATTCACATGTTGTCAAATTTAGAAATGCACATAGGATTTCACTAAATACTAATATATCATTTTTAATCACATACATAATTAGGTAGGATAATTAGATATGGTTTTAACCTTGTTTAGAATATTATAATGTAGGAAGTGCTCAAACACTCAATGTGGGTGGTTGAGATCATCTCAAACCATCCTATATAACCCATTTTTCTAGGTCACATTAGCCTCAAAAGTACAATTCAAGGTTTTAGAGAAAATTAATGAAAATAAAATATTCCCACATGGATTAAGGTATCTAAACACAAGCATAATGATCTCAAATATCACATAATGGCACAACCACCTAATATTATTTAAGTACATAGTAAATATATTTGATTACCATAGGCATTTGATAAGTACAAAAGGTATCTTAAGAAGTGGAAATAATATATTTCCTAGTCCAAGCCAACACAAAGCCATACAAAGAATAATTGATGATTGTTACAAAAGTTTAAAATAAATAATATTTTTAAGTTAGTGTGTTATTCCTTTTATTATTTTTATAAATAGTAAAGTGAAATAAAAAAATCATACTCCACATATTATATTCAAAAGTGTTTATCTTGTATATGAATAATATAATATAAATTATTATAATGATCTATTTTTTTAGACTACTATGTCCAAAATAAGATAAAACAATTGGACAATTGGGTCTAGGTTTTGTAAAATTATACTCCTCGAAAATAATTTCATTATTTTCTTGGTCACAAAACTTATCATGTTTTATTTAATTATATATTTTTTATAACATATGCAATGTGAGGATTTTAATATGGGGTGGGGGATGATTTAATGAAATATGCCCATGTATTACAATTAGGTAATACTTCATATTCTAATATTGACAGCATAAAGTAAAATGGGTGAATTCTAAAGTATATGAGAAAATTATTTCCATGGGAATGAATGTATACGATGTATAACCTCTTAAAAAGGGGAGGGTGAAATTTATGGATTTTCACTTTTATTTACTAATATTTCAGGAGTTAATAGGAATATATTTGTACTAACAATTTTTTCATGGTAATATTATTTGAATGAGGATGAAGACAACATGTAGGTACAATTTAAAACCAAATGCATTAATAGTTATGTAAATTTTAGAATAATATTTTACTTTGAGGAAATGATGAAATAAGGGTATGCAATTGCACATTAAAATCTCACATTCTATTACTCTTCTTTTCAAATAAATAGATAGAATATATCTATATATAAGGTTGTAATTATATGTTTTTGATGGATTATAGATCATTCGTATCTAATGTGGTAGTAATTCTTCTATCCATGGAGGATTTCTAGTTTTAAACACCTAATATTGGCACATGACTAGTTATTTTCTATTATATTAGTATGTTTCATGTATTTTAGTGTCTTTATATTAGGTATCTATTTTATAAAGATATAAGTCCCAATAAATATATTATGATGTATTTTTTCCTTTCATGGACTAATATATTTTGGTATCAAATGATGCTAAAGTTAAAAAATAAATTAATCTAACAATTTACATATGTAGAGAATGTGTATATTTTATTATTAAGTGTGTTTATGGAAATTTATAGCCTTTTGTACTATGAAAATATCAATATGGAATGGTTTTAATATGTGAATAATTATTAAACATAATGGATGATAATTTAATTTATTATTTTATTTTAATTTTAATATTAATATCCTTCCCATAGCTAACATGGTTTATGCGCATATAAAAAGTATTATAATAATGAAAAAAACAAAAACCTATATTGAGAATGAGATGATATAAGAATGGTGTACATGTATCCATCATGGGTAGTGGGGTTGTATTTGAATTGACATAGAAAAAAAATCCAACAATAAAAACCATGGTCAATTAAGCATCCCAACAATAAGTTCCATGATAATAGACACTTCATATTTAGGAGCTATGAATCTTTTATAAAACTTAGTTGGGTGTATTTAGAAAAATAAGTATTATGGGACATTTGAAATGTTAATGTTTTAAAAATGGACCAGTTTAAAAGTGGGAATAACTAAAAGTATTAATAAGACAAAGGTACATATAAGACAAATGTGGATGTTTCATGGTTGAATGAAAAAGGAGAAATAAATTTGAGTGAAACATTTGAAACATATGTTATAGAATGAAGTAAGAAAGAGGTTGGTAGTGTTTACTCTAATTTTATTTTTGTACATAAAATAGGAACCAACAATGTAAACTAAAGTATGTATAAACATATACAACTAAAATATACAATTTATACCTACTTAATATTGTCAACTATTAAAAAAATGTAAAATGTATAAAATATAAGCTAAAGAAATGAAATGAATTGATAAAAAAGTTGAGAATCACATACACCATAACTATTACCTAAGTCTAAGACTATATTTTGATTGTGTTTGACTCATTGCTAAATTTATAGACCTATAATGTGATTTGAGATGAGCCCATAGCTATATGATCCTATATTATACATTCCCAACTACAACAACCCTAACACATATATATTATCTTTGTGGCATCGATCATGTCTATGTATCATTAAGCTTATCTCTATAGGGTTTCATTATCTAGTTTTATAGTCAATGTGTCTCAATTATTCCTTATTATAGTTTTTGATTAATTAAGGTGGCAAACCAGGGGCCGAACCCCATACAGTCAAAAAAGACAAGAAGGCTAGCAAACAAGAGATGCCAGCACTGAACCAATGGCATAACCGAGAAATGAAGTCAGAAGCAAAACAAAACACTGGAAAGACCAGAGTCAGAAAGGATGAAACTACATAACTATATAATTAACAAGATCCTCAAGATTCTCATTGTCCGCATTATCAACATTCCCTGGATTATCCACCGCTTCCATGATCCACAATGGCCTTCTCCACGTGGACCACCTTTGAAAGCTATCTTCATCATCAATGTGCATCATTCATGCTCTGTCATCTCCTTCTGAATGATCTCTCTAATGTTTGGGGGTATATGAGCTCATTGTCGCCATACCCTCCATCATGAGAATTGCTGACCAAGGTTAGCACAAGCATCAGTGACCATGTTACCTTCCTTGTTATCTCCTTTTGAATTCCTTATTATAGTTGTATCTTCACTTTGAAAATATTTAGGGAAGACAAGTTGTATGATTGAATCTTAACTTTTACCTTACTTGAAAACTTCAAAATAAATAATAATAATGGATTCAATAAATCTTGAAAGAAATGTTTGAAATTAAATACTTCACATACATGGAATTAAACCTAAATGTAGTTATGTGTTGTGTGGATGGAATAGTTTGATTAAGAGATTCAAATTCATCATCTAGAATTTATCCATGTAGATACTAAATTATAATTATCCTTCTTTGGAAAAATTGAGTGTATATGGATATCAAGATGGATAAGTGTCATATGTATGCATTATTTTGATTTACAACTTCAATAGAAAAGGTTGGATTTAGGTTTTTCTCTTGGTATGATAGATGCTCTCTCTTTATTCTTTTTTCACTCTATGTTTATTGAGTTCTTTATTTCTAAATGGATTGATAGGATATTATATTTATAGGATGATTTCAGATGGCTCATTTTTACTAGCCAAATTTTGAAATTTTAAATGGGAAGGGTTAATGTAGACGTGAAATTAAAATGGGAATAAGGAATTAAATATAAAATGTTCAAGATTATAGGGATAAAAGTTTTCTAGGATGGGATTTTACAACTATGAGATTGTCTAAGATATATGTTGGGCTCATTTAATATGTGAGAAATAGTTAAAATTTAATAATGGATACTTTATAAACAAATATTGAAGTGATTTTTAGGATCAATGGACTAAAGAGAGATTTATGTGGAGGTGGGGCCATCCTATAAATAGGTTAAAATGTACATGTTTTTCAAATAAGTGAAATTGGGAATAAAACACATAAACAAGGGTTATGTGGAAAATTTGGGTGTCTATATAATTCCTCCACTTTGACATGCACATATGAGTGATATTCATACACAAGCCAAATATTATAGGTAAATAAGTTTAAAAACACACCTTTACTTAGGGAATGATGAAGGGTTTTACTTTTCTTTTATTAATTTTCCATCCACACTTTCAAGCTCATTTAACTAAAATAAGTGCCAATTGTTAAAATTAGTAAAATTTCTCATGATATACATGAAATAGTATGAAAATAATTATATTTTATTATTTGAAATCACCTATTGAAATTAAAATTTAAAGGAAGCATATGAAATAATGAAAATGTTTGGTATTTCCCCTAATGCTTCCATAATTTATCCATCACTATAATTTCAAAAGGTTTGAAAACATATCCAAACAAATTATCATGAAATTCAATAGGATCCAATACAAACATATTTTACTTCTAAAACAATCTTGAAACATAACCATGACAATTTTTAGGAAGTTAGTAGTACCCCATCCAATTTCTGATCATGGATCTAAATAATTATCCCATCTTGAATCATAATAAACACATCTTGAATTTAAAAAATTCCTTTGTATATATCCTACCCTTTTGATGTGAGGGTTGAATATCTTATTTTTAAAATCACTCTGATTACAAGAACACATTAAAATAGACATATTTTCAAAGAAAAATAATTTGATTTCCATTTTTTATTATCCAAAAGATATGTTATTGTAGTCACTAAAATTTGGTAACATAAACTTGGCAATGTCAATTTTGTATTATCCTTACCACACATGAATTTTACATACACATAATTATCTTGTACACCCTTCTCTCTTATAAACTTTCCTTCTATGGGTCTAACCTTACTAATTTATTATTAGTCACTTATAGGAAATCCCTAGTCCATTTATAATGTGTTCATTATAATACTCACACTATAACTTAATCACCATATCATTGATCTTATTTTTTTAGACACCCTTGGCCATACTTAGACACCTTTATATATTTATATATATCCATATGTATATAAATCATTCAAACACCAAACAATAGTAAATTCCCAAATTAAAATCATATTTATGTATTTGCCCATACATTCTGCGTGCCAATAGTGTGATAAGTTTTTATATAAGGGTAAAGGTCAGTTTTTTGGTAGGGGTTGATACTTTGTTACAAAAGGCTCAAAGCCTAGATAAGCATAGAAAACTAGTTTGAGATATCTTAAACAAAAAAACCAATAGATCTACTAAAAAAGAAGCTAAAAATTAGCATAAAATTAGTGAAAGTAGCTCAGAAAATAGAACACCTTAGTAGTTGTGAAGCCTATTGACGGTGTCTTATATCTCATTAATGTTGTTATGCATGTTCTAAAGCCTACTAGTCATGTTATTAATAGTGACCTTCCTAGTATGTTTATTAATGCTACCTCTACCTCCCTTATCTAAAATAGTAGAAATATCACTAATAATAGTAGTCTAGGTACCAATGATCTCAACCATACCAGTAGTGATATTATCTAAATCAATGAACTTAATATAAAGGATATTAAATTTCTCACTTAAATTTTGAATCTAAATTTAATAATTTTTAATATTATCCTCATTTTAATCTATCTAATTCATCTTCTTTTTATAATTATGATTGAGAATATTCATCTCCTTTCTCACATCATTGACCAAGATTTTGAGATTGTCCATCTCCTTATGGAAAAAATTGTGGTTATCTTGATCTAAAGGGGTAATCAAGGAAATAAGGCTTTATATTGCATTAGCCTTGTCACAATCAATATTTTTGTCCTATTTAGAGTGACTATGAAGAACCCTTTTGTTGGGGTCATTTTTCAAAACTTCAAAAATGCCCCTAACCCTTTAATGCTTAGAGGAAGAAGGAAAGGGGTTCTCACATGGAGGGTCTAAGTAAGGATTTCTTCTTGGGGTCAAGTTTAAGAAGTGTAGATGCAATAGTAAAATAATCTTTTGGTGAGAGAGAGTGTTTGACCTCTCTAATTACATTTTCTAAATAGATGTTTCAAGAGAACTTAGAAGAAAGAATGACAAACTAACCAAAATATGGTGCCTAAAGTGGTTTAAAAATACCATGTGGAAGCTTTTGATAACATGGTGCCATCCATTTAGAGTTAAAAGCTACATAATGATCCTTACAAGATCATCAAATGGCTTAGGAATTAAGGTTCTAAGGAAACCTCCATAATACGGAGTTAGTTATTCATCTCCCACCATGAATGTTTCCAATTCATAGTGTATTTTTCATCTATTGCCTTAGAACTTATAACCTTCAGGACTAAGCCCTGTGAGATAGGATATTAGACCCTAAGTGATGGAAATATTCTTGACTTTGATATTGACTCTTCTATCTTTCCAATTTTTGGTGAAGTTTTGGGAAATGTGAGAGTCATGCCCTCTAATCCTATAGAGAAGATCTGCAAACCCACCAACTTTCAAATGATCCCATAACACTTATTAGTCTCCCAAGCCTTGTTGAAGGTAGCCTCTACTCTGAGATTTTCTTTACTCATTCTTCTAGAAAATACAACCGTAACCAAGAGCAGATCTTACTTGAGAAAACTAAGGATGCAAGAGATAAAAGTTAAAAGAAGTCTAAAATGATCTTTCCAATCAAAGAGAGAGATACTCATTATCTTTATAATGTTTAAACTCCATGTCCCAATGTGATATATATCACAACTCAAACAAGTGTCCTTATGACAAGAATTAACATATGCTTGTCTCATTATGAAGTTGGATGATGAAGTGCTTAGGCATGATTTATGAATCAGTTTATCTAAGGAGTTGGTTACTTTTAACACCAACATTAACTAATATATCATCTAGTTGGCTACCCTCTCTATAGAAACATGAAACTTTAGTCTCAATGATAGAATTACATAACATAAGGCCTTCATCAATAAAATATTTAATGGTCTAACTAGGAGTGGAGGAGATATTGAGACACCTGATGATGTTTAAAGAATATCCTTCAATTTGGAGCATGTTAATTCCCAAATCCTTAGCAAAGTGTAAACCCAAAAGAGCATCAACAGCTTTAGCATAATGATTTGATAGGATTCCCATATTGCTATCATAGATAGAAATGAAACCACCTTTGCTATCTCTAAAGAATCCTCCCCCTCCAACAATTCCTGGATTACCATTGAAGCTCCATCAAAATTAATTTTCATCCAACCAGAAGGAGGAATTTTACATTACATAATTTTCCTATAGTTAATCTTATCCATATTAGAAGAGTCTAAAAATAAATAAATGTTCCATCTAATAATAATATCTTCTTCAATATTAGAAGGCTGTTGGTCTTCCTTGATGTTACAAATGGAAAAAAATTCTCTAATCCTAGATAAAATATTGATACTAGCTTGGTTAGTATTTTCGTAAGTTTATTTTAAAAAAATTCTATTCCTCTCATACCAAATGGTCCATATAGTATGGGGAAAGGACAAATTCCAAATCATTTTCACTTTTTTGTTCTTGAAAGGATATTTCCATATTTATAAATGGTGTGATAAGTTACCTATAGATTCAAATATTTATAAATAGCATGTTTAAGCCCATTATGTATTGATAAAGAACATAAAATATATCAAAAACACATATTTATACATGTGAAAATTCATAGGACTACCCTATAATTCCTAAATATAAATTAGTCACAAGGATCAATCCCTAGCCATGTTTGAAACACCTAAACTAGGTAAATTTTTCCACTATCAAGTGTAAAAATCTATATTATAAGATTAATTCTTACTAGATGATCATAATTTCACACATTTTATTAAATCGAAGAGATAAAATGGTTTAATTTCCTTCATTGAATTATTGGATACATAGGAAACACTCAACCATTCATTAGTAAGTGGTTGAGGTTAGGAAGACCCATCACTTTAAAATATTTTATAAGTTAACCTATTGTCCAAAGGGGACATGGGGGTTTAAGTTGAAGGATACATTATATTTGTGCACATAATGAACATATAATATGAAAAACATTTTTTTAATAAGGTGTAGTTACCAATTATAAAATAGTGAGGCATAGGGAAAAACATGATATAAGGCAAACATATTCATTTGACATACACATATAGGCCTTGACATACTCATGTAACATATCTAGATACTTAGGTTCATGATCTAAGTGAATCTTGGTTCAATTATAGTCCTTTCACTCACCTATATTAAATCTAAGACCTAAAAAAATTAAAACAAGCCAAGTATCTTAATTGTTTTAGTACTTTCCATAATTTATAAATTATAATTATTCAATCCTACTCTGTTTTAACATTCATATATATATTTTATTTATGTAATATATTATAAAATATTTATAGTTCAAAATTTTAAGCTTATTTAACAATTAATTGAAAATAAGATATAATATATTGGTGAACCCATTCCTTTTAGTGAGTACATAAAACCCTAGGTTATCTCTTAGGGTTTCTTCTTTCTTTTTTAGGTTTCATATTTCTAAATTTAAATACGATTTTAAGACCTTATTTTTTGTTTTCCTTCATTTCATACAAATCATTCACGGATATAATAGATATAAAATATTTTTATTTTCTAAATCAAGATAAGCTTATATTCATTACATGTTATTTTCCTCTAATATGGGAAATATTTAAAAAATATGTATTCTAAAAGTTAATATCATTGTCTAATAATACTAAGGATGAAATTCATCATTAAATATTTTATAATTCCATAGTGATTCACATTTTTCAAATATATAATTCAAATGGTTTCCATATGTGACTTATTTTGCCCATATTCAAGGTTTTCATAACTACCATTATTTCTCTCCTATGGGAGTGCATACTATCACTATGTAAAGAATTATGGTGCATCCTTTTATCAATTTGGCATGAATATCAACTATTAAAATACATATGAATAAGAAACATGTATTATGGATGGTATATTCGATCAAAAAATATTGACAATAATTAACTCAATATCTTCATATAAATCCATACTTGTTGGATGTAATGTTACATGTGACATAATATGAAGAAAAAAAAGATTATTAGGGTTATGACATTTGAGGAACAAAAACATGATCTATTTAATTATATTAATACTATTTTGGTAGGTAATGTTTAATACCTTCCACAATGTGCACAATAATTATCACACAAACTTAATAACTCTATTAGATAAAATACTCAATTGCAAACCATTTAACCTTACAACTTCATTGAAAAAAAAAATTCCCACTTGCATTGCATCATTAGTTTTTTCTTCGGCCATTAAATAATATATAATCATATCATTTTGTATATGAGGAAATTTTGGATGAATAATCATGCTTAGGTGTTCCAATAGTTTATCAAATACTGGTAAATGTTGATAAAATCCAAAGTTATGACCTATACATTCTTCCAATTGCTAAATAATACACTTGTGTACATACATTCACACATATAAATACATTCACAACAAAAATTATCTCTCACATATTTATTTCATTGTTGTATCAATGCTAAAATGACTAGCTAAATCATAACTATGCTTCACTAGGATCAAACTATCATGCATTATTAACTTGGGTATGTAAAAATGTGCCCCCTTAAACATTAAACCCCATTATAGAAATTAATCTAATAAAATAATTATATTTACATGCATGATCTTTAGACATGCCTTTTATGTTTCCCAATTTGTTTTTGTATATAACTCATGAATGGAATTAAACCACATGAACCCCACGTGTATGTCACTTAAAAAATACATATCCTACTTAGTTCATCTACAAATTGATTAGATTTTACACACCTATTTTTAAGGTTAAATTAATAAAGTTCCCATATTTATACCCATTTCATATGTCTTTGATTCAACTTACCTCGATATTTGATGAATTACAATGCATAGTAGTGTGTACAACATTTTTTATTATGAAATAAAAAGTTCTTCCACTTCTTTAATGCTTTCACAATATCATATAATTCCTAATTATATAATTAATAATTGTAAGATGAATAATTTAGTTGATTATTGAATAAATTTATAGTCTTACCTTATTGAAAAATGATATCTCTAATTGAGGGCTACCCACATAAAATTCTACTTAAAAACCTTATTAAAATGAAGAAATGTTTAACCCAAAATTGAAGAATATGGGGATAACATCATGAATATATAAATAGATCAAGAATAATGGTGATAAAATAATATATAGTAGGCCAATTAATTTCAAATTAAGGTAAATGGATATTCTAAATTATATTACTGAGATATGTTAAACATAGAAAGTACCAAAATTGAAAGATGTTTAATTTATTTTAATACCAAATAAAAATGATACTTAGATAGGTTTACTATGTGAATTTTGATATCAGCAAAAAATTGCTGGATATTATGTAATATCAATATTTTGGATCAGTCATTAGATTATATAAATTTTACTTTTAGAACTCTAGACACTACTGATAGATCTAGAAACTAACATCTACACTAGTGTGTGACTATGATGCATGTGTATAATAAAGAATAATGATGAGGTATTAATGCAACCAACCTCATTGTTCTAATTATTTTATTAAGTTTTTACTTATATATTTATATCTATGATACAAGATATCATTCTTTGATAATTTATAAAAAAATATCTCTTCACCCTTAAAATGATTTTGATAAGAAATGTGTTAGTGGGATCATGATGTCGGGCTAATAATAATGAATCCTATATCATTGTGAATTTCATGCATATGTAATAGCTGAAATAGGGCCTTATGTTTACTTATTTATCCCCTATGTGTGGGAGTGTGTGCACAATAGTGAAATATACCTTATGAAGATGCATGTAATGATTTATCTTTTAACTTCAAAAATATTAATCATGGGTTTCTCTTTGAATATTTTAGTCCTTATTTATGACTACTCTTATGATTGATAAATAAATAGGGATGAATAATTTAAAATAACTCAGTTGTGTGATTGATTGAATGATCTTTAGTAGGTGTTTGCTTGGTCTTTTCCTAGATGAGGAATGAGAAGGCTTAGATTTTTTTTTATACCACACCTTTTGAAAGTATCTCATGGTAGGGCTCAATAAGACTTAGGCTAAACCATAGCTTTTACAACTTTTGAAATTTGGATGAGTTTTAGAAAATTCACACTCGATAAGGATCTAGACACTAAAAATAATGTTAGTGTCCATCTATGGCCAATAATATCTAAAGTGATAGAAAATATGTACAGATCTGAAATTGAAATTGAAAGATGTTTATCATGTTTTATGATTTTTTTGTAGTGTATGATACCTCAATCATTAAAATGATATGGATTTGACTAAGAGATAAGTATTTAGGAATAATGATATGGTGAATGAAATCCCTTTGGTGGTAGAGAGGTCTAGAACTAAATGGTATATCCTTGATTGATATTTATAAAATGTACAAGAATAATATGTTATAACTAATCAGTTTTAATATCTACATTTCACCCATCCCCATTAATATAGTAATATATAATGATGAAATTATTAGTTTAAATGAAATAAATGCATACCTTGGTGTGTAGAACATGTTTGCCTTTGATTAAGCCTAATTTGAGTGCTTTGTTGGTGTACGACCTATAAGTAAGGGAATGTTATAGTTTAAAATAGTGCATATACTCTAATTGAAAAGAAAGAGAGAAATGAATGAATACACATTTGTGTTGATACAAAAATATTATCTCTTGATTCTTTAACTTGGAAAAGATGCTTCCTTGTGAATAATTAGATCTAGATGAATTTCATACCTAAATAATGGATAATTAAAGAGGGAGATTGGAAGGTATTATTACCCTAATAAATTATGAGGATGAGTTGTGATAGGCCATTGGGATCACTATATCTCAATCACACAACTCAAGTGTGAATATTTAATCTAGTGAGGGTGAGTCATTTAATCTAATAATACTATAAAATTAGCTATATTTTATGATTTAATCACTCAAACCTATAAATTTGGTGATTTTGAATTATTTAATCACTTCAAAATGTAAAATTAAATAACTACTACAATGGAAAAGGCTTGATAACAATACATATTGGTGAATAGTATAATTGGTAAATTTTATTATTTTTGGTTGAATAACATGGAATATTAACTTATAATATTTATTATATGGATTATATGTGTCAAAAATCTAAAAAACTCTATTTTAAATATGTGAAAAATTGATGCAATATATAGGGTTCTAACTCAAATAGATATCTAAATCATGTAATTAAATAGGAGATTATGAAGTGTGGGGGTTATGTACTTATGACTCACCCCCACTAAAATATTAATAATTTATTTAGTTTTTAAGTGTGTAATTTTGGATCTCATGCCTTTTATGACATGCCCCACCTAAAATCTATAAATTGTGTAAATGTGGAATTCATGCTACTATGACATGCCTCCATTAAAATGACCCCCTTTTGAGATGAGGGAAATATAATTTGGTTGGTACCTTACCTTAAAATGATAAGGTATGTGTATAAATCATGTATCATACATGGATAACACATATAAGTATATATGTCAGTGAAGCTCATAATATGTAATCACATAATGTCCTAAGATGCATGATATGGATTGATGAGCAAACATTTACGACAAATTAAACATAAAAACCTTTTTAAACCTCACTCATGTTCAAAGGGTGAAGTGGAAACTTTGTGTATAAAACATAATTCATTAATTATGAACCCATGGGCATTTTGGATTGATAAGGTGATGTCACTATATGTGCACACTTCACTCACTTGTTGACATTGTCAACTGCATATAAGCATACTTGCATAAATTAAATTTTAGAATTGTAAAGTACATGAAATTAAATAAAACTTTAATGAATGAAATAAATATAATTTAATGGAACTAAATGTTTTTAAATCTTACTTAAGAAATTAACATGCAATAACAATACTGAAATCATCTATGATTCTGAAATAGCATATGCAAAATTAAAGAATGGAAGTGAATATTTGAAAATTGAATCTACTTAGCTACTATAATGAGTTGGTATATTTAAAAAATTCATATTGAGTTGAACCTCATCATTTTGTATTGAGATCCAATCCTTCCCTTGAAATTAAAATATGTTTACTGTATATTGCATAATTTATTCATATCATGCAACAATTAAAGATTAATACAATAAGATTACAATAGATGAAATGATATTGATTGATCACACTTAGATTATCTATATTATTCATATATTATCCATTCCCTTTATCATTCATATATATTATAATATATACAAAATATGCTATGGTTATTTCTCAATGAGAAATTATAACAGTTTGAGAGTATTCATATCATGGAAAATGCAACAAATAATGACTATAAGAAAGAAACATGGGTGATGTTATTGAGAAGTTTAAAAGATATAAATGTGATATAAAAATAATTATTTAAATTCCAAATCCTCATTATTTATGCATATATAGGTCCATACATGCTTTTTCTTTAATATTCATCATTGGACCAAAATTAATGAAAAGGCTAGTCATTACAATTGATGCATTATTAGGCAAGATGAAAGAAGTTATTCATATTTGTTATTTTCTCTCTTAATGGTTTAAATTTGATAACCTATTAGTTATAGGCCATGAATTCCCTATATAAAATATGTTTTTGAGCCTATGTATATCTAGACTTCATCTCATTACTTCAACACATAAGGTTCTAGTTGTGTTACATGTAGGTCCTATCACTGAAGTTACTCAACACATAATATGAGAAGTAAAAGAATCATAAAAAATATTAAATATTAAATTTAATAATAATAAAATAACTAACTTCATTCACATAAACATATTTAACATATATCATCATGATTCGAGTACTTAAAATAGAGAAATATATAAGGCATATAGGAAACATTGGCATTTAGAGGCCAAAAAGGTAGATAGGCAAGGGTTCAAATTATGACATTTATATGGCACATCAAATGCAAAAAATTAAGGTGTTTCTCATCCTTGAGAAACCAATTTTTTCATCTAAATAATACACACAAGTCTAAAGTCTTTTAGTTCTGATGCACCTATGCTTTGTTTGCCATTTAAACCATGTTGAGCCTCAAAATCTTTCCATCTCCTATCTTATTTTTCCTCATCAATTATAACTTCTCCTATCCATTATGTAATGGGATACCAAAATTGAAATGGATGAAAAGTGATAGCCAACAAATTTGGTCCCTTTTTTCTTGTAATTTATATATAAGTATTATTTCTATTAAGTGTAACTTTGAGATCATATTGATAAAATGGTTCCTTCTTCTTCAATTTAAGAGTAAAATTTTTCCATTTTTTTTCACAAGATATACATACATATTAAATATTTCAGAATTTCAATTCTATAAAATTTTAACATGCCTCAGGTATGCAGTCTCCTTTAACCATTATTTGTCATTACATCAGGTGTTCTTGTGTTTTTGTTTTATAGTTTTTTAATCTTGTATTTTTACTCTCTATATGTTTCTACGACTCATGATGAGCCATATAAATGTCATAATTTAAACCACTACCTATCTAACTTTTTGGCCTCTAAATGCCAACATTTACTATATGCTTGATGTATTTCCTTATTTTAAGTGCATTAATCATGATGATATATATTAATTGTGCTTATGGAAATGAAGTTAGTTTATTTTTCTTGTGATAAAATTTTAATACATTATCTTTTATTATGATGATTTTAATTCTCATATTATGTTTTGAGTAACTTTGGTGATATGACCTCCATGTAGCACAATGGAGAGGTTATGTCCTACAACAATGAGATGAATTTTGGATATACATAGTTATGGAACCATATTGCATACATACATTTATGTCATGTAACCAATACATTATCATCCTACATCCACTAATAACTATCATAATAAACATGAGTAATTATCTACAACTTACCTAAGCATGCAATAGTTGTAATGTCTAGCGTTTTGTTGATTTTGTTTCAATGACAAAGATTGGAGAACAATCATACACCTATATAGGCATACGTGATGAGGAGGTAGAATGTTGAGCATTATTATTATACCATGATTTTATCCCTAAAATTTCATAACAAAATCACACCTATTTATATCCTAAAGCTATTACTAGATATATTCTCCATAGTATAAATATTTTCAAGTTGTTATAATTTATTATTGAGCAATAACCATAGCCTCTTATGTATATGTTAGAACATATATGTAGGCTAAGGGGAGTGGATAATATAGGAATATGATAGATAATCTAATTTTGATCAAGAAATATCATTTTATCCAATATAATCTTATTCTAGAAATATTTAATTGCTATAGGATATGAAGAAATTCAATAGTTTGTAGTAAGAACATTTTAATTTCAAAGGAAGGATTGGTCCTCAAGATCAAATGAGGATGACATCCTTAGGAATACTTGTTTAAAATACCAACTCATTAGATTAACTAATTATATCTAACTTTAAATTATTCATTTCCATTCTTTAATTCTACATATGTTGTTTGAGTGTCATAGATGATTTTAGTATTGTGAATACATGTTAATTTATTAAGGAAGATTCCACCACATTTAGTTTCATTCAATTATATTTATTTCATTCATAGAAGTGTGATTTATTTTTAAGTATTTTACATTTTTTTAATTTTATTTATTAAAGTGTGCCTACATGAAATTGACAATGTCAACAAGTGAGTTAATTGTGCACATATATTGACATCACATTATCAAGCCAAAATGCCCCTAGGTTGACATGAAAAAAGTAACATGAATAGATTTAATCATCATGATTAGTTATTTTGTGCACAATTAGAAAGATTGATCATAGATTATGTCATTATGCCACTATAGAATAAGGATGTGGTGGTTGAAGATTACATGGATGGTTAAAATGGCAATTACTATAGATAGTTAATGATGATAGAAGATGATAGTGATCATTTGAAGGTAAATTCAAGTGTTTGAGGATGATGGATGGTGCATTGGTATGGTATAATGGATTTTACTAACAAAAGTAAGATAGAACTCCCAAGGAGTGTAAATGTAGAAGGTGCATAGAGTGACAAAATAATTGGCTTGTGTGTCTACCAACTCTTAATAAAAATAGGCATATAGTCCTATAAGAACTATTAACAATTTGGTCCATATATGTACTTTTCATCCTTGGCTAAAGTGTGAAATTTGAAACATGTTTCATAATGAATACATAAATATTTATTATCAATGTGTTAGTAGATATAATAAATAGACCTTGACACATTCTTTATTATTTTTTAGGAGGCTATCCAGAAAAAATTATTTTATAACTAACATGCATCAACAATGCCCAAGGGTTTTCATTTATATTTTTCTTTGGTTCTTACCAATCAACTAGGTACATTAGACCAATCATAATTTTATTCAGCATGTGCCTCACCATATTTCATGATGATACTTGCTACAGGAACCTAGTTTATTTGTGGAAGGGGGTAAAGAAGGGTTCAAAAAAATACCCTTCTACTACAAGAAAAATTATGTCCTTATGTTTAAGGAGAGATAACTTGTGTTCATCAAGAACCTAATGAGTAAAGGTTTCCTTATAAATAGGATTCTTATATAATTTTATTTGATGGCCATTGACTAGTAAAAAAAATAGAACTGGGGTAATATTCTATAATTTAACATCTCCATTACCAAAAACTTTATCTATTTAATATGGCCCAAACCATCTACTTTGGAGTTTACCCTTATGATATTTATATTTGGAATCAAAGAGTAAATCCTAATCCCCTAGTTGAAATGCTTGAGTCTTGATGTGTTTATCATGACATCCAATTTTTTTTGCTACATAACTTCAGTGTGATGGAGGGCCTCCTTTTGAAGTTCATATAAAGAATTTAACTGGAGGATTCTATCTTTCTGAGCTTATGATAGGTCTCATCCCAATTCAAGTGTTGATCACAATGTTTTATGTTCAAACTTAATTGGTAAAAGAGGCTTCTTACCATACACCAGATCATAAGGAGTGAATCTAGTTGTGGTCTTCCATGTAATCCTATAATCCCATATGGATTCATGAAGATGATTTTCCTAATATTTCCTATGTGCATTTACTATCTTAGTAAGAATATTTTTCAATTCCCTATTTATGACTTCCACCTATCCATTGGATTGAGTTTGGTAAGGAGTGGGATTTTTATGTCCAATTTTATACTATTTTACTAAAGTAGTTGTGAGATCTGATGTAAACTATGGTGCTTGATTTGTGAAAATTTCTCTTTACACCCCATAGTGAGTGAATATTTATTCATACATGAATTATGTCACCTTTTCATCTCTATCATGGGTTAAGGCTTTCACCTCATCCCACTTAGTGCCATAATCAGTACATACTGATATGTACTCCTTATTATTGGATTTATGATCTATGGGGCCCACAAAATGAATTCCCCACTATTAAAAGGCTTCAAAAACTAGTTTAGGTTGTAATGGCATCTCATCTAAATGTGTAGGTTTTCCCATATGTTGGCATTGATCACACTTATGAGTATACATCATGGAATACTTATGCAATGTAGGATAATAGTATCTAGTAGTGAGGATCTTGATAATAGTTCTTTTGGAAGAAAAATAACTCCCATAGGGTTCATCATGCCAAGCTTTAAGGTTGTCAAATACCTCATCCTCTCGGATACATCTCCTCATAACTTAATCTAGTCTACTAACAAAGAGATATCTTGAGATCCATGAGTAATATATAACTTATAAAATCAAGTTTCATGCTTCCTTTGGTGAAAAGTGGTGTGTAAGAGATCTTGCAGTTAAATAGTTATCAATATCTACAAACTAAGGTGTTTTAGTAGTCAATGCAAAAATACATTCATCTAGAAAAGAATCATCAACAATAAGGCTATGTTCATTAGATTGTAGACAAGATAAAAATTATGAAACTACATTATCTTTACCTAGTCTTTCCATAATGGTGATGTAAAATTATTTTATTAAAAACAACCATCTAATTATTATACATGTTATTACAGGCTTGTTCATTAAAACCTGATTGTTGCATGATTGATGTGAATGAAGACTTGATATATAATGATGTAGTGTCTAAATTTATTGATGGCATAAATGACTAAAAGAAATTATTTCTCTATTACTATGTAGTTGAGTTCAATCCCTTGGATATTCTTACTTATGAAGTAAATGGGATAGCTTAGAAATTTATCTTTCTACCCAAAGATAGGTCCTAGTGTAGTGTCTGATGGCATATGTATGGATGTGTAAAGGCTTTTTCCATTAAATTCCTCTGAGTATGGGAGTTATTTTCAGTAAATATTTGAGTTCCTAAAATGCTGCTTGACATTCATTAGTTAAAAAAAATCATCTTTAGAAATTAAAATAAATAATGGTGTTGTCTTTTGGCTGAATTTATTGATGAATCATCTATAATAGCTAGCATGTCCTAGAAAATCTTTGACATGTCTTGAATTATTTAGTGTGGGTAGGTCCTTGATTATGCTAATAGTAGCAAGGTCTACTTTGATACATGTAGGTGAAATGTGGTTTCATAAAACAATTCCATATATCATCATCATGTAGGACTTTTCATGGTAAGGATAATTAGTGATATTGGTATCATTGAAGGACTCTCTCAAGGCTACTAATAGTTCTTAATATGTTTCCCCATAGACTATAATGTCATTCATATAGATTTCCACACAGTCATGGAAGAGGTCATAAAATATGCGTTGAAGAACCCTTTGAAAAATGATTGAAGCATTGTATATACCAAATGGTAATACTGGATATGGATAAATACACTAGGGATAAGTGAAATTAGTTTTCTCTTGATCCTTTGGTGCTATCTTTATGTTATTATAGACACTATATCCATCTTCTTCCCTACTAATGTATCTATCACTTGATTAATGAATAGAAGGAAAAAATGGTCCTTCCTTGTGGTTGTAATTAGTTATCTGTAATCTATGTAGATCATCCACTATCCTCCCTTATTTGGTACAATCGCAAGGGTGATACCCATTGACTATCAGAGATAGGGTATATGAGGCTTGCATCTAAAATTTTCTAAAAATTAGTTTTAACTAATTCTTTGACTACAAGGTTTATTATACATTAAGGTTTATGAATGGGTTTACATTCTTATTTGATATAAATATGATGGGTGAATAATTACAAAGGGATTCCTCTCATATCATGATAATCCCAAGAAAATGTTGCTTTATGTTTTTGAAGAATTTTAATTAGCTTCATTTCCTATTGGATTGTCAATTGTCTATTAATATTGAGAGGTTTATCTAGAAAGATGTCCACTTGTTTAGATAGAGCCATCATGGTCTCTATGTTTCCTATCAATGAAGCATAGCTATAGTGATGAGCTAAGATCTTATGGAATGTTCTAATATCCCTTACAATATAAAATGGTTATGTTTCAATAAATACATTTTTAAGAGGATAAGGTGTGTCTTCTAACATATCATGTGCTACAAGATCCTATTGATATGTGTTTTATAGGTTATTCACAAGAACAATGTCTTCATCTTAATTTTTCAATGATATATTCTGGTAAATTGTGCATAAGGTGTGTGTAGATTTGTTCCATCATCTATGTCATCTACCCAAGGTGATTACTCCTCCCTAAAATATGGTTTAGTTGGTGGGTATAAGACTAATTTTATTGTATCATTATTATTTGAGATTAGCATATTCCCAAACCTATAGTGAATGAATGCATTAGTTGTGGCCAACCATGGTCTTCCCAATATAAGAGGGTAACCTCATAAGTTGGTCTTAATCTTCAAGATGATGGAGTTAGGCGGATACTACCATGATTCTATAGTAATGATGACATATTCCATGATCCCTTCTAATTTATTGGTGAATCTATTAGCCATTTACAGGATAGTAGGTGTTTGGCATATGTGTGTAAGTCCTATGTTATTCATTATTTATATATTCATAACATTAATTAATAATCCAAATTCAATCAAAGTATTAAATGTGGTTTGCTCTTGGATACTTAAAATGACTACAAGATTTTCGATATCAACATATTTTGGGGGGACTATGTTACCCTGCATAATGTTGGTAAGTTGACAAAGGACTTGGAATATTTTGGGGTCTTTTATTTTCCTTCCTAGTTTCTTCAAACATATTTAAAGGATAATCTTAGTGTATAGAGGTACATCCTTAATATCTTGAAAGATTGGAATCTTTACACATATGTTTTAAGTTGTCCTAAAAAATCAAATTCTAGTTCTGATTTAGAACATAGAATGTTAAATCTCTCAAGGAAAAAAGGATGATCAGGTTATTTTTATTTTTATGACAAGGCTTACTCAGGAGTGGTAGTGGTTTGAAGTGGATGAGTATTAGTATGACCATCCAATTTTTATTCAACCAGTTTAATGATCATTGGTGAGGTAGGTTATGAAAGAATGCATCTTGAGTGAAGATTCACTTCATTGATATCCAAGTATACATTGGATATTATATTATTTTTGTGGTTTGTATTGGTTGAACCAGATTATTTATGTGGTTTGGTACAGGTTTGAAAGGTAATTATGTTGGCCTAGAAAGTGTCTTAGTATTTAGAATTAAGGCTAGTTGTTGATGTTATTGTAGTTATCGATGCTATGAAAATCTAGGATTGTTATTAAGCAAAGGTTGGTTATTTATCTATGATTGTTTCCATGGTTGTGAAGGTTAAAACCATTACTGATTGTGAGATGGAAAAGACTAGTTATGAGGCTACTACCAAGTATTTTAATTTTGGGTGAGATACTTATTAGATGGTTGTGAACAATTTTGGCCCTGGGATTGCATATTATTCTAAGAGGATGATCCATAGTTATGCTCAGCTAAAAATTGAGAATTTGAAAATGGTAAATTTTGTAGCATACCTATATTATATGGCCTAGGTGGACATTGTATCCTTTGAGTTACATATAATATTTGGTCTCCTTCTCCATTAATTTCATGTAGTTCAAATATTTTAGGATCCCCCTTTGTGATGATATCTACCTTTACATAGACAACATGACATTTGTAGTCTAATTTATTTTTCCCACAATCTGGATAGTAAATCATCAAGGCTTTCTGTATTTATTCTTGCTTCTTCATTATATTTAATGTATCTATATGATTATCCATATGTCTAATGATGTCTTTCATCATATCCTACAATAAATTATTTACCTCTATTTTTGAGACTTCATTTGTAGAAAATGAAGGAGGTATCTTGATTTTATGGATTTATTAATGGTTTATCTTGAGTAATCCCCACATAAAATTGTTAAATCATCAAAGGACACTGTTGAAACATCAGCCACAGTCATTAAGTCCAATGCTTCCAAACAATATTCTCAAAATACCTTCAAGAATACCAATTTGATGGATTCTCTAACCATTACAATTTGTTTAAATTTCTATAGGTTGAACATGAACCTTTTCATGTAATCCTCTAATGATTCATCTTCCTTATATGTTAACCTGAAGAAGTTATCCCTTATATATTTTATTCCTTGATAATAATCTTGATATTTGGATAGAAACTTCTCCTTCATTTCCTTCCAAGTAGAAATTGCATCTTTTCCAACCCCATAAACCATCTATGAGCCACATATTTGATAGTTTTTGGAAATAAATTTATCTTATGAACATCTTGGTTATAGTCATAGATGTAACATAATATGTCAGACTCAAAGAGAAATGTATATAGGTCTTCACTTACCTTTCCTCTTAAACTAAGGAGGGAAAATGAGGGATATTATTCATAGGTTTATTTCCTCTAAGGGTATGGATTGGGAATTCAAAAGTTTCGAACTCATTGGTAGTGTTTTTTTCATGATGATCCCCCATGAATATTCTTTTTGTTTATAGCCCAAAAGCTTCTTCCACTCAGTCTTTAAACTTGTTATTAGTTCATATGCTCCTCAAGCTGTAGTAAATGGTGATTATGGATTGTTCTTGAGGGATATAAGGTCTTCTATACAATGGTAATGAATTAGAATATCTTGAGGATTTATATTTTTATTCAACAAAGAGCCTACCTAATCTAGTAGTTCTATTAGCCTGATGTCTCTTCTAGGAGCTAGAAGGAATCTAAATGCTTCCTTGAAAAGTAATTTATATTAGGGTGGAGGGAACTAAATGGTATATTCTTGAGTATAAGGTGATAAGGTGGGAATTCTTAAATATGACATAAAGATTTCATTTTTATGGGTATGTAACTCTTAATATTCAAATTTTCAAACTTTTGCTACCACCTTAACTAATAATTCCTCTTTTTATAGCTCTTTTATTGATAGATGATCTTTAGAAATTTACTCATATTCCTCAATTTCTATGAGATATATCTCTATTCCTATAGCATGGTTTAATTGTCTAGGAAAAAATATTCCTATATGATCCCATTATCTTTGCATGTAAATAATCACCTTCCTTTTTTATTTTTTGCCTTGCCTGTATAGGGTTCGTATGACTTGCATTTTTTCTAAATTTCTCTATTATAATATTTATATAAAGCAAAACCTTTATCTATAAAGTAGGAATTATTCAAGATAGAAAGTAGTAATCCTTTAATCTATGAATAAAATAAATCTTTAAGATATAATCTAAAACAAAAAATAGCAAAAGATAATTGCCAAAATTAGAGGTTTCTAGTGTGAGACATCCTTCCCCAACATCGGTGTCAAAATGACAAGTAGTCTTTTTACCTACCATTTAAATAATGTGATATGTGTAACCTAATACATATGTGTTAGGGTAGATACTAGTAGATTAAAGAAACTATTTGTTAATTTTTAACCTAAGGGCATAAACTTGATAGGGTGACTTCAATGTGTGTCCACATTGAATATTTTAATTTGACTATTGTCAAAATTATGAAAAGGAATTCCATAAAATAAAGGTGCTTGTACAAGAATTATTTTTTTAGAAAATAAACTAACTGAATGAACACTTGGATTGGAAGCTTCCCTAAGACTATTCTAAATCACCCAAATTAAATGAACTTACTCACACACACATATAAAATCTTAACATGGAATTAAATAAACAATAAAATTTACTTAATTATACTAATGAGTTGGATATTTACTACAAGTCTTCCTTAGGTTGACCTCCTCTCTCAACCTTGATCTTCAATCTCCCTCTTAACCAAAAACATAATTAACTCATAATGTTATCTTTGTTAAATCATGTAGCAATTAAATATTGCTACAACAAATCATAATAATTCTTGTTGTATTGATTGATACATTTTACACACTCTTAATCTAAAAACAACTTTTTAATTAAATTCCACATCTCTACCATATTATATTTGTACCATAGATGGTGGTTTACATTTATGTCTTAATTAGGAATACAAACAAAACATAGTTATAATGAGATCCTTTGGCTACAGGAATAGAAAGTTATTAAGGTTTATACTTCACCCTATAGAACTCATAGAGTCTATTAAGTTATTTATAACCAAATATAGTTAGAGATACCCTAATATAATTGGTCTTATAGTCAGAGCTTGTTATTACAACATCTTAGAGATGGCATGTAGTGGTATCCTAGGTGTGTTTTAACTTTATCCATATTTTAATAGCCACAAGATTTTTATAGGTTGTTAATTGTTGTGGTATATTGAATTATAAATTATATGACCTCCATGTTGTTCTATCTTGTCATTAGATATAGGATATGCTCACATAATATCCTTTACTTTTAGGATGTGTTAAACATTATCCTTAAGCTTTAAAATATTCTTACTTGTGTTTCTTCAAAGAAAACTCATATTTTACCCTTGAAATTTCTCAAACAAATATTATAAAAAATAATCACATAACAAAAGATAATCATAATTAATTGAATCACAAATAAAATATCATTACTCAACAAAATATACATACATACATACATACATACATACATACATACATACATACATACATACATACATACATACATACATACATATATATATATATATATATATATATATATATATATATATATATATATATATATATATATATATATATATATATATATATATATATATATATATATATATATATATGCATATATCATGTATTATAATTATTTTGATTAGGAATATACAATCGAAAACCTCAAAAATCATATATTAGGAGAGGTTATGGGTAAGTAATAGGTGTTCAAAACATGACATTTCTATGGCTCATCAGGTGGGATAGATTTTTAGGGTTTCCTTTTTGATATTTATTTTTCATTTTCCTTATAATTTTTAATAAGAAATTTGGAAAATTTATTCTAAATTTATGCCTTAGGGGATTGAGAAACTTAAAACCTATGCCATATAACATATAATTTCTCCCTTCACTAGTGAAATACTTTAGAATAAACATAATAGTTTCTCCTTCATTTCCTTCCAAGTAAAAATTACATATTTTCCAACCCCATAAACCATCTATTAAATTCATATTGAAGTGTTTTTGGACACAAATTTAGCTTCTAAACATCTTGGTTATAGTCATATCTGCAACATAATATGTCAAACTCAAAGAGGAATGCATCCAAGTCTTCACTTGAATTTCCTCTTAAACTAAGGAGGGAAAGTGAGGGATATTATTCATAAGTGAATTTCATATAGGGGTGTGGATAACAAATTAAAAATTTAAAAACTCATTAGCAGTGTTTTCTTCTTGATGGTCCCCCATTAATATCCTTTCTATTCATAGGCCTAAAGCTTCTTCCACCCAGTCTTCAAACTTGTTATTAGTTCCTATGTTCCTCTTGGTGTAGTAAATGGAGATTATGGATTTTTATTAAGTTATATAAGGTATTCTATACAATTATGTTGAATGAGAAGATATTAAGGATTTAGATTTTTATTTAGTAAAGAGCCTACCTAATATAGTATATTCTATTAGCCTTATGTCTCTTCTATGAAATAGAAGGTATCTAAATGCTTCCATGAATAGTAATTTGGATGAGGGTGGAGAGAACTAAATGCTGTATTATTGACTATAAGGTGATAAGGTGGGAATTCTTAAAGATGATATAAAGGGGTTATTTTTAGGGGTATGGACCTCCTATTCTTAAAAATTTCCAACTTGTGCTACCACCTTAACCAATAATTCATCTTTTTCTAGCTCTTCTATTAATAGATGATCTTAAAAAATTTACTTATATTCATCAGTTACTTTGAGCTATATCTGTATTCCTAAAACACAATTTAATTATCTAGGAAATAATCTTCCTAGATGATCCTATTCTCTTTACATGTAAATAGTCACATTCCTTTTTTCTTTTCTACCCTACCTGCATAGGTTTAGTATGACTTGCATTTTTTTTGAATTTATCTATTATAATATTTAAATAAAAAATATATATCTCTAAAGTAGTAATCCTTTAATATATGATTTCAATAAATCTTTAAGATATAATCTAAAACAAAAAATAGCAAACGACAATTGCCAAAATTGGATATTTGTAGTGTGAGACACCCTTCTCCGACATCGATGTCAAAATGGCAAGCAATTTTTTTACCTACCATTTAACTAATGTGATATGTGCAACCTGTGACATATGGGTTAGGGTAGATACTAGTAGATTAAGGAAATTATTCATTAATTTTAAACTGAAGGGTAAAAACTTGAGAGGATGACTTTAATGTGTGTCCACATTAAATCTTTTAATTTCACTATTGTCAAAATTATGAAAAGGAATTGCAAAATATAAAGGTACTTGAACATGAGTAAAAATTGTATAAAATAAATTGACTGGATGAAACACTTGGATTGGAAGCTTCCCTAAGATGATTCTAAATCATCAAAATTAAATGTATTTACTCACACATACCTATAAAATCTTAACATGGAATTAAATAAATAATAAAATTTACTTAATTATACTAATGAGTTGGATCTTTACTACAAGTCTTCCTTAGGGTGACCTCCTCTCTCAGCTTTGAGATTCAATCTCCCTCTAAAAAGAAACATAATTAACTCAAAATGTTATCTTTATTAAATCATGTATTAATTATATATTACTACACCATATCACAATAAATCTTGCTATATTTATTGATACACTATACACACTCTTAATCTCAAAACAACTTTATAATTAAATTACACATATCTACCATATTATATTTACACTAGATATGGTGGTTTACATTTATGGATTAATTAGGAATATAAACAAAATATATTTATAATGATATCATTTGGCTACAATATAGAAAGTATTTTTTAAGGTTTATACTCTACCCAATAGAACTCATTGAGTCTATTAAGTTATTTACAACCAAAGTTGGTTAGAAATACCCTAATAGAATTCGTCCTATAGTCAAAGCTTTTTTGTTACAACATCTAAGAGATGACATGTAGTGGTAGCCTAGGTGTGTTTTAACTTTATTCATATTTTAATAGCTACAAGATTTATATAGGTCATTATTTTTTGTGGTATATTGAATTGGAAATTATATTATATCCATGTAGTTATGTATTATAATTAGCTATAGGATATGCTCACATAATATCCTTTAGTTGTAGGATATGTTAAACATTATCCTTCAGTTGTAGGATATTATAACTTGTGTTTTTTCAAATAATACTCATGTTTTTCCTTTAAACTTTCTCAACCAAATATTATAAGAAATAATCACATAACAAAAGACAATCATAATTAATTGAATCACAAAGAAAAATGTCATGTTTTAAACACTTATTACTTACCCATAACCTCTCCTAATATATGATTTTTGAGATTTTCCATTGTATATTCATAATAAAAATAATTTTAATACATTATATAAGATATATATATATATATATATATATATATATATATATATATATATATATATATATATATATATATATATATATATATATATATATGTATTAAAATTATTTTTATTATGAATATACAATGGAAAATCTCAAAAATCATATATTATGAGAGGTTATGGGTAAGTAATAAGTGTTTAAAACATGACATTTCTAGGGTTCATTAGGTGGGATAGATTTTTTATTCAACCTATAGCTAGAAAAAAATAAATTACTAGACTAGCTACAATAAAGTGGTTATTCTTTTCAAATGAAGAGTAAATGTACACTATAATACCATGCTAATGTAGAAGTAATATCTACTACATGTTGATAGTAAGATTAGGTGTGTCCATACATAAGTTTTTGAGTGAATATTTATTTGGAAAGGGGCTTTTATATAATTTCATCCTATGGACATTGACTAGTAGGCATAAACATACAAGATCAATGGTATACAATTTGTTAGCTCCATTACTAAAGATTTTCTCTATTTCATAGGGCCCAAGCCATCTATTTATTTTGTTTCCCTTATGGTATTTGTATTTAGAATATAAAATTAGGGCCTAATCTCTAGCTAAAACACTCATATCTTTATATACTTATCATGTCATCTGATCCTTTGATTCTACGTGAATTAAATATGATGTAGTGATTCTTTTTAGAGTTCATCAAAGGAATTCACCTGTAGGACTCTATCCTTCTATGCTTGTGAAAAATATATGTCAAGTTCTAATGTTGTCCACAAGGTCTTGTGTTCAAATTCAATGGGAAGCACAAGATTATTTCCATAGACTAATTTAGATGGATTGAGGCTAGTTGTGGTCTTCCATGTGATTCATTATACCCAAAACACATTATTAAGATGAGTTTCCTAGTCTTTAAGATACGCATTTAATATTTTGGTGAGGATGTACTCTAGCTCCTTATTTATGACTTGTACCTATCCATTAGATTTAGGATGGTAGGGGGTGGACTTATTATACATGGTTTCATGTTTTGAGACAAGGGTAGATATGAAATCATATGTAAATTAAGGCCCTTTATTTGTAACAATTTCTCTTGGTAACCTATAGTGGGTGAAAATTTCTTCATATAAAAATTCTTCCACCTTCTCATCTCTTACATGGGTTAAGGCCTTCACCTCAAGCCATTTATCAACATGATCTATGCAAACCAATATGTACTTCCTTATTATTGGATTTGGGATCTATGGGACCCACAAGATCAATTCCCCACATATCAAATAGTTACATAACTAATTCGGACTAAATTGGTATTTCATTTGAATATATAGGTTTAACCATACATTGGAATTGATCACATTAACAAGTGTATTGTAAGGAGTCCTCTTGCAAATTAGACCAATAGTATCACATAGTTGGAATCTTTATGGTAGTCCTTTTTTCATAAAAATGACCCCCATAAGATTCGTCATGACACGCTTTAAGGATGTCAATAGACTCATCTTCTTGGATACATTGATGCTTAATTGAATTACGTATGTGATAAATAGGTACCCAAAGATCCATGAGTATGGACCAATTTTTGTGATTAACTTATGTTTTTATTTGAGAGAAAAATGATGTGGCAATAATACTAAATACAAATAATAAAAAATATATGCATACTAAGGAGTACTAATGGTTAATTCAATAATGTTATCATTAATAAAAGAAGTCATCTACTACAATAATTTGATCATTGGAATGAAATAGAGATAATAAATATGTAACTACATTATCCTTGCCTGGTCTATCAATAATGGTTATATCAAATTCCTACAAAAAAACCCCATCTAATTATCCTACTAGTTACTATAGACTTATTTATTAAATACCTAATTATTGCATAATTAGTATGGATGAAGACTTGATAATTGATAATGTAGTGTCCAAACTTGTTAATATCATAGATTAAAAAAAGGAATTACTTTTCTGTGATCAATTAGTTGAGTTCATCTCCTTGGATGTTTTTGTTGATGAATTAAATGGCATAGCTTAAGGACTACTCTTTCTCAACAAGGGCATCTCTTATTGTATAATTATAAGTGTTTATATGGATTTGAAAGGGTTGCATCTAGTAAGGACCTCTTAACATAGGATTTTTTTATTAGTAAATTATTAAGATCTAATAAATCTTCCCAACATGTAGTAGTCTAAACAAAATCAACATCTTTAGAAAGCAAAATAAATAAAGGTGCTACAAATTTGATGAAGTCCTTGATAAATCTACGATAATAACCAATGTGTTGTAGGAAACTTATAACATATTTTTAATTATTTGGAATTGGTATGTCTTTTATTATACTTGACTTGGTAGGATATACCTTAATACATGCAGGTGAGATGTGGTGTCCTAACATAATACCTTTACCCATTAGCATGTATCACTTTGATGATTTAGGGAAAGTTGATGGTATTTACAACATTAAAAGACTTTATCAAGGATTTTAAGGGTTTCATCATACGTTTATCCATAAAAGGTGAAGTCATTCATATATATCTCCACATAATCACAGATAGATTATAAGGTGGTTTGAGCATTGCATAGACCAAATGGAATTATTTTTGTATAGGTACCCAAGGACATGTAAAAAAAATATTATCTTGGTCCTTAGGTGTTATGTTGATCTGGTTATAGCCACTAAATCTATCAATAAATGAGAAATACATTTTTATTACCAATGTGTCAAGGACTTGGTCAATAAAAAGAAGGGGAAAATGATCCTTCCTTGTAGCTAAATTCAATTCCATATAGTCTAAACATATACACTATTAACCCCATTTTCTAGGTACAATCATAAGGGGTGAAACACATTAACTGTCAGCAATATGATAGATAAACCTTGTATCTATTAATTTATACAACTTGGTTTTTACTATATCTTTAATAATAGGGTTAATTTTATGGTGTGGTTAGAAAATGGGTTTACATTCCTCTTTGATGTATATTTGATGGGTGCATAAATCTAGTGGGATACCTCTCATATCATGATAATCCCAAGAAAATATATTTTATGTTTTTAGATCATAGTGACTAACTTGGTTTTATGTTAGAGTGTCAACTTCTTGTTGATATTAAGGGGTTTTTCTAGAAGGATTTACACTTTTTTGAATAGGGACAACATGGACTCAATATTACCTATTAGTGGGGCATAGATGCAATGGTGTGGCAATACATGATGGAAGGCTCTAATGTATTTTTCAATTTTAGAGGGACCAATCTCAAGGAAGATATTTTCAAGAGGATATGTTGTATATTACAAAATATTATTTATTTAAAGGTCCTCTAAATAAGTGTTTTCTAAAATATGATAAAGCAGTGTGTCTTCCTATTGATCTTTGATAGATGTAATATGGTGAAGTGTGCATAAAATGTGTAATGAAAGCCACTACTCATCTACTTCATGTACCCAAAGAGGTTAGTATTCTTCCTATGAAAGTTTGGCTAGTGGATATAACACTAATTTATTAGTCTCATTTCTATTTGAAATAAACATTTTTCCTAACTTACAGCCAATGAAAACATTAGTTGTGGCTAACCTGACCTTCTTAAGATAAGTGGGTATCTTCTTGGGTTAGTTTTTTCTTGTATAATGATGAAATATATTAGATATTCCCATGAATTCATAGTGATGACTAAATATTCAATTATCCCCTCAGGTCAGATGAATGATCTATCAACCATTTACAAGAAAGTAGGTGTTGGATGAAGTTGTTTCAGTTCAAGTTTGTGCATGGTTTCTATATTCATAACATTTATTTTTCCCCCTAAATCAATCAATGTATTTGGTATAAGTTGGCCATTAATGTTAAAAATGACTCAAGACTACCTACATCAGAGTACATGGGTGGAACTATATTGCCCAACATGATGTCTATGAGTTGGCCAACTACTTGGAAAATTTTGGTATCCTTCCTTTTATGGCTAGTTTTATTTAAGCATAATCCATAAACACATTTTATATATATGACCACATATTTGATGGCTTGAAATAGTGTAATATTGACACAAACATTTTTATTTTCCTAGGATATCAAATTTAGGTTTTTGGTTACTACATCATATATTTAACCTCTCAAGAAAAGGAGGGTTGGTATGCCATTGTTGTGTTGTAAGATAACTTGTTTTATGAGTAGCAGTGGGTTTGTGGGATTGTGAATTTGTTTGGTTTGTTGGAATCTTCTTAGAGGTTTTGTTATCATGGGTGAGGTGGGTTGTGGTAAACTATGTCCTAAATTAAGGTTTGTTTCATTGATATCCAAGGTGGAAGTTAGATATTGCATTATTTTAGTAGTCTATGTTGGCAAAACCAACTTATTTTTTAGGATTGTCATAAGTTAGATAGGTAGTTTTTATTATTTAGGAGGTGTTTGGGTATTTGGTATTAAATTTATTTGTGGTTGTTATTGAGATTTTTATTAATTCAATTATTATTATTTTGGGAAACCAACACTTGGATTAAACCAAGGTTGGTTATTTCTCCATGATTGTTGCCCTAGGTTGGAAGGATAAGACCATTGTTGGTTTTGGTGTTACGTATGGAAAGATTGATTCTGAGGCTAATTTAAAATATTTTGGGTGGGATGTGATTGCCAATTTTGGGTGGATTCCAAATACTTGAGAGTGAGTAATTTTTCTGAGACTAGTTTTGTTTTTGCATGGGTTCCCATGAACCATGTCTATTTCAATTAGTTGAAAATTGAAAATTTGGAAACATAGAATTAGATGGAATGCCTTGATTGAATGGCCTAGGTGGCCAATGTCTACATTGAGCCAGTTAAAAAAATATAATCTCCATCTCTAATAATTGCATGTAATTATATTATCTAAAGATATTCCTTCGTTATGCTAGCCACGTTTACTCATATAGCCTAATATTTGTAGTCTACTTTCTTTTCTCTATTTATTCTTATTCAATGTGTGCAATGTATCCAAATGAGTAGATATATGGATAATGATGCCTTAATTTATATCCTATATCAAATTTATTAGCTCAATTGTTAAGAGTACATTTATAGATGATGAAGTATATTGCTACCATAATTTTTATTCATTACTGATGTTGAGTAATTCCTGCATAGAAGTAGTAAATACTCAAATAAAAATATTGAAACATCTCTTCTATTCATGAAGTCTAATGATTTGAAATAATCTTATATAAATAATTTCAAAAATATCAAATTGATGGATTCTTTGTCTATTGTAGTGTGCTTTGATTTTTTTAGGCTGAACATGAACCTTTCCATGTAGGCCTCTAGTGATTCATCTTCTTCTTGTGTTGGCCTAAATATGTCATCCCTCATATATTTTCTTCCTCCAAAATAGTCTTGGTATTTGGATAAAAACTTCTCTTTCATTTCTTCCTAAGTATATATTACATCCTTCCCTACTCTCATAAACCATCTAAGAGCTAAATCTTTGATTTTTACTAGAAACAACTTCAAACTTTGAGCATATTTTTTTATAATCATAACTACAACATAAGACATAAAATTCAAAAATGAGTGTATATGGGTCTTCAATTGCATTTCCACTAAAATTAGGGAGGGTATAATGAGGGTTATTCATAGGTGTATTTACCCCAGGGATATTGATGGGTAATTCTAAAGTTGCAAGCTCATTGGTATTATTCTCTTCATGATGGTCCTACATGAATACTCTTTCTATATGTAGATCAGAGTCTTCTACCACCCACTCTTTGAAATCATTGTCAATCTCTTTACTCCCTAGTGTGTAGTAAACAAAGATTTTGGATTTTTATAAAGGGATAGAAGGTATCCTATACAAATATTAAGGAGTAGAATTTATTAGAGATTCAATCTATTTTATAATAAATAAATTATCTAATTCAATAGATTTTGTAGGCCCGATGTCTTTTCTAGGAGCTATAAGGGATTTAAATTCTTTCTTGGAAATAAGTTTGGGTGAGCATGGAGGGAACTAAATGTTATATTCTTGAGTGTGAAGTGATGAATTATGAATTATTAAATATGGTATAGAGGTCTCCTTATTATGTGTATGAACCTATTCCTCTTCTAAATTCCCAACTTATACTACAAACTTAGTCAAGAATTATCCTTTTTCTAGTTCTGATACTAATAATTTTAGATGGTCTCCAAGAGTTTCCTCATATTACTTAGGTGTTGTAGACTATATCTCTATTCCTATAGTAGAGGTTGATTGTTTATGCGATAATTTACCTAGATGATCTCATTCCTCTCTACATGAAAATCAACCAGTATATATTTTATATTTTTCCTACCTTACCCTACATAGTGTTATTATTACTTGTATTTTTTTTTTAATAATTTAGCCTTACAAAAAAGAAAACATTTATCTAGAAAGAATGAAATTTTAAGCTAGAAATCAATGAATTTTTAAGCTAGAAAGTAGTAAATGTTTAATCTAGGAACGTAAAAAATAGCAAAAGAGATTACTAATCTTTGAGATTTCAAGTGTGTGGCGCCTTCCCTAACAATTAAGCCAAAATTATGAGCATAATTTTACCACCAATTAAACCTTAAAACCTTATAAAACCACATCTATTCTCATAGGATTAAGTGGCCACTTAGTGGATAAAAATACTACTTCATTAATTGTCAACCCAAAGGCATTCTAGATTGATAAGGTGATGTCACTATATGTGCACACTTCACTCACTTTTTGAATTTGTCAATTGCATGTAGGAACACTTGAATAAATAAATTTACAAAAATGTAAAATAATTGAAAGGAAATCACACTTGTATGAATGAAATAAATACAATTGAATGAAACTAAATTGTGGTGGAAGATTCCTTAATAAATTAACATGCATTCATAATACAAAAATCATCTATGATACTTAAACAACATAGGCAGGATTAAAGAATGGAAATGACTACTTCAAAGTATAATCTACTTAGTTAATCTAATGAGTTGGTATTTTAAATAAGTAATCTTGAGGAGGCCCTCCTCATTTGTCCTTGAGTTCCAATCCTTCCTTTGAAATTAAAATGTGTTTACTACAAACTAATAAAATTATTCATAGCCTATAGAAATTAAATATTTCTATAGTAAGATTACAATGGTTGAAATGATATTTATTGATCACACTTAGATTATATATCATATTCATATATTATCCACTCCCCTTAGCCTACATATCTATTCTAATATATAAATAAGATGCTACAATTATTTCTCAACAATAAATTGTAACAACTTGAGAATATTCATACTATGGAGAATGTATCCAGTAATGGATATAAGATATAAATAAGGGTGATTTTGTTGGGAAATTTTATGGACAAAAATATGGTCTAATAGGAATGCTTAGAATTCTACCTCCTCATCATGTATGCCTATATAGGTCCATGCTTTTTTTCCAATCTTTGTCATTGGACCAAAATCAACAAAGGCTAGACATTAGAACTATTGCATGCTTAGGCAAGTTGTAAGTAGTTACTCTTTTTTTTATGGTATTTCATATTAGATGTAGGATGATAACATATTATTTATTGGCCATGAAAGTATGTATGCAATATGGTTCCATGACTATGTATATCCAAACTTCATCTCATTGTTATAGGACATAACCTTTCCATTGTGCTACATGTAGGTCCTATCACCAAAGTTATTGAAAACATAGTATGAGAATTAAAATCATCACAATAAAATATAATGTATTTAAATTTAGTCACAAGATAAAAACTAACTTCATTACCATAAGCATAGTTAATATATCTCATCATGATTATAGTACTTAAAATAGGGAAATGAATAAGGCATATAGGAAATGTTGGCATTTAGAGGCCAAAAAGGTAGATAGATAGTGGTTTAAATTATTAAATTTATATGGCTCATCATGGGTCATGGAAACATCTATAGAGTAAAAATACAAGATCAGAAAACTATCAAACACAAACACAAGAACACTCGATGTAATGATAAATAATGATCAAAGGAGACTACATACAAGAAGCATGTTCTAATTTTGTAGAATTGAAAGGGATGACATATTTAAATATATAATACACATACAATGACAAAAGGGAAAACAATCAAGGAACATATTAAAATGCTCCATAAGTAAGACGATAACAAGAAATGAGACACACTCAAGGAAGTGAAAAATAGAGTAAGCATAAGAAGCCAATACAAACATATCATACTATTTCCTAGATATATGTGTTAGAAAAAAAATGTTATGTAACATAGCATATCAATTATACTATTAAAAATATGAATATAATAATTTAACAATGATCAAAAAGGATATGTAACGTATATCAATCTTGATCAAATAAGTAGATGACCCTCACATACTATATGATGTGGATAGAGGAGAATTATAACATCTGTAATTGCATATATCATTTATTTAAGTATGCCTATATCACACTCAAATATGTGTGAAACATATGTGTATAGAGAAATGAAATGACCTATTATATACTAACATAAATCAAACACCATAGATGACAATGAGCTAATAAACGTATAAATGCTATTTTTTTTTTGTATTTTCGAGTTATTTGAATATTTTTGTATTCGAATATTAGATTTTTATTTTCTTTTAAAAATATTTGTTTTTTTAGTATTTATGGAATATTTAATTATAATATCTATGCAAGTGTATAATGTTCATGTGGTTCTTGAGAGGTTCTTATTCAATTTTAGTTAGACAATATACACCTCTTCCTAATTTTGGTGTAACTACAAATGGACCAAACCAATTTAGTTAAAAATTTCCTTCTCTTTTTCTATATTGGTATCCTTTTTATTTTAATAATATTTCACCCAAAATAAATAAACATGGTCTAACCATTTTTATATATCCTCATTTTATGTGATCTTGATATGCACATAAATTTTAAATAGTATGTGTGCATTTTTCACTCAATTATTCTAATTGATGTAACCATTTTATTTGATACTCATTACCTTTTATAATATCTATGAGAGAAACACACAAGGATGATATATAAAGTTCAATATGTAGGATTTTATTTCTACCATAAGTTAATGAATAAGGTGTATTCTAAGTAGGTGTATAAATACTTGTGAAATATGTCCATAGGGCATACACCATATGTTGGTGCCAATTTATACTATATCATTCAACTAGTTTTCCAAGTCTTTTGACATCAATTTCACCAAATGTTTAACCCTAAATTGAATAATATATGGATATGGTTAATATTATATAAATATCTCAATCACAATAGTGATAAACTAATAAGTAGTAGGATAACTAATTACAAAATTAGATAAATGAATATTCTAAAGTATAATACTAAGATATGCTAAATATAAAAAGTACCATATTGAAATATGTTTAATTGATTTCAATGCCAAATATAAATTATACTTAGCTATATTTATTATTTTTAATTAGATTTCGACCCAAAATAGGTGTAAAATATGTAGTATTAGTATTATGGATCTATCATGATATTCTAGAAATTGTACTTCTATAGCTAGAGACACTCCCATCATATCTAGACACAACCATCAATGCTATTGTCTAATTGTGATAAAATTATTAGTATGTAATAATTACTATATATATATATATATATGATAAAAAATTCGTTATTATTATATTACTATTTTTTTGATATATTTAGATCTGGGATACAGACTATCATTCTTTGCTAGTTGATCAAACCTTATCTCTTCACCCTTAAGATGTTTTTGATAAAAAAAATATGTTAGTGGGTTCATGATATTGAGTTGAAATCAATGACCCATTTGTCATTGATAATTTATTACATATCTAATACTCTCAAGAGGGCCTTATACCTATGTAGTTCTCCTCTATGGGTGGAAGTGTGTGTGCACAAGGGTGTAGTATACTATATGAAGATGCATGTAATGATCTATCTTGTGACTTGAAAAATATTAATAATAAGATGATATTTGAATTATTAATAACATTTTTATGATCGATCCTATGAATTATGAATAAATAGGGATGAATAGTGGATAATAAAATAGTTGTGTGATTGATTTAGTGAGCTTTAGTAGGTGTCATCTACTCAAACTTGTACCTTTGTGAGGGTTATTCAGGCGTTCATTATTTGGAGTAACATGGAGAAAGTCATAAGATATATATTTCCTAATAGGTGGATTTAATCTCTATATTATAATGGCTAGGTCCCCTTGATGTATTGTTTATGCTCTCTACACTACACTACTAGCTTGTAAGGAAAAAGAGCGAAAGATAACCTAAATGAAAATCTAGGTAATGTAGTGATACACCAAAATGTTTCCTTCGCCTATATAATATGCACTAAAAAAGTTAAATAATGACATGAAATTAATTGAAATAATAAACTAAAGGCTCTCTAAACATAAATATTTCACATAGAGGCTTAGCTTGATGCATAATCTAAGGTAGCTGATCAATAGGTCTCTCAAAGACACTAAGGATTACACTTGACATACATACCAAGATATTAAATCACACTATGAAACCTAAATTATTATTCAAAACATAAAAATATGTAAAGAGGATAGGAAAAATACAAGGAAACATTCACTATCACTTACATTCATCTACAAGCCCTAAGTATACACTAGTCACAAGCATTGAGGAGGCATAAATTCATTATTATTCACTTTAAAGAGCCATGTAAAAGTGTTTTTATGAGAAAAATTCTACAAAAAATAGGGTTAAGGATACTTAAAAATTCCAAAACTAGGGGAGAGAGAGAGAGAGAGAGAGAGAGAGAGAGAGAGAGAGAGAGAGAGAGAGAGAGAGAGAGAGAGAGAGAGAGAGAGAGAGAGAGAGAGAGAGAGAGAGAGAGAGAGACCAAAGCTTAAAACTAGGGATGACTCAATAATTTGACCATCCTTAAATTCCAACATAATACATGGTTGACTATCTCCTTCTCTTGGATAATGGAAAAGGATATAGAGATCATTTTTTTCTTAAATTCCTTGTAAAATTCTTTATCATTTATTGGTCAAGTTTGACCACTTGAAATGCCTGTATGTTATCTCACATTCCCTATATCCTTGCTTATATGTCCTCTTTGATGAATAAGTCATCTTATATGAAAATATGTGTTAAATTATTCATAAATTAGTCAATTTAATTATTATCCTCATCCATTTTAAAGGTCTTTAGATTGTACTTGGGCTATTAGAAGACTCCTTGAAGCATCTTTGACTTTGTCCCCTTTACTTGGCATATGAGAGGAAAATGTCTCCTTAAGGATGTTAAAGACTCTGTAAACCATTTGTGTT
>JARHVA010007483.1:660000-671822 GCA_037957365.1 Torreya grandis | reverse complement strand
TTGTTAGAAAACAATAGTGTTGAAAGTAAAGGATAACTCAAAATTATATTAGGCATGCTCTTGATTCTTTTCTAAAAGACATATTTATTATTTAAAATGTATTTCATTTGGCCTGAAAATGCCTTTGATTCTAAGTTTACATACCATTTATTAGCTCTCTTTATTTGGCATTGATATTTCTATAATTCATATGCATTCAATTATCTAGTCTTAGCTACTTGATTTACTATGGTTAGATTATCTAGATATACATGCATCTTTTTTTGGTATTTATCATGCTATCCCTAACTTGGTTTATAATTCTATCTATAACTTGGTGTAATTCAGTAAACTGGATAGCCATTGTAGATCTCCTATAGCCCATAGAAGCCTTTAGCCTTCTAGCATCTTAGTGGTTTGTTTAAGTACCCTATGTAACCCCCTACCAAACACTAGTGATTTTATTTAAATTCTTAGAAATATAGATTTTATGAAGACAACACTACTCTCAATAGGCTAATAATATGACAATGCTCCTCAAGACTAGTACTCAATAATATGCTTACCTTGTATCTTTATATTGACCTTGTATCTTGGTCTTGACCTTAAAACATGTCATCAACCTCAAAAAAATTACTAGGTTTCCTTCAAATTATCTCTCAACATGGAGACAATAGGTTGCCTTCAAATTTTCTCTTGTCATAAGACTTCCTTGTCACATACTACTTTACCATGTATGACATCAACTTTGACATTGACATTAATGACATCCATTTTGACCTTGACATCAATGACAACATCAATGACACAAGCACAAACAACAAGAAAATACCTCAACAAGTTATTATAAAGGTCCTTGGAAGGATTCGATAATAATGAATTTGGATCTAAATGGGGAGGAAAAATTTGAAAAAAAATTATGACCTTAATAGTTGTTGAAGGGAAAATGATATCTCCTAATAAAAGACACTTTATGAAGGGATAGGGGCTTAGATGTTTCACATTGAGTTACCATTGACTGGCACTGACGATGATGTTCCTATATATGATCCTAGGTTTTCTTATTTTATAAACCCAAGAATGGTTGCTCTTATAAATTACTAAGTGAAAATAGGAAAAGAAATGTGTAAAATGCACTTCATAAAATTCAAGTTATAATATGTGGTCTAACCTTCCAATCCCACTAATTAACTTAGCATAACAAAATTCAACTCAAATGGAGGTCCTTGGGAGATTTTAAAGAGGAATGAAATTTTACATTTTTACAAATGTGTAAATTGTAAATTGTACTCAGATCTCCTAAACCCACTAGTCAACATAAATTCAACATGAGGTCTCAGTTGAAAGCACAACTTTCAATGCGAAATGTAACTTTGTAAAATTGCAAATTGAAAATTGCACTTGAAGCTCCCAAGTCTGTGGGGGAATTTTTGAGGGGAACTAAAACTACATATTGTAAGTTGAAAATTTGTAAAATGAAAATGGGAATCTTACTTTTGGATTTCCACCAACTTGCAAAGTTGCAGTTGAGCTCCAAATTCTTACCATACAAAGGAAGTGCAAAATTGAAAATGGGAACCAAAGTTCCCCATAAGGCAAAAAAGTCAAAAATAATGCACTTAAGAATTAAAAAGGTTTATCAGTAACCCTAAAAGTCTCAAAGTCAAAAAATTAAATGTGGGAAAGGCACATTGACAACAAGAAAGTAAAAAGGTAAAAATGAGCTAAGTCTTGAATTTTCAAATATTTTTCTTGTTTCAAATACCTCCATGGAAGAAGTATTGTAGGTTTTGTAAGCCAAAGGTGGTCCATTAAAAGCATATCATTCAAATGGCCATGGATCTACAATATTCTAGTGCCATAAATACAAGGCAAGGGATGTTCTTTGGCATGCACAAGAGGAAGGGCAGTTGTCTAGAAGTTTCTAGCTATGTAAATGAGTGATCAAAGGTGTGGCCAAGTGGTTACACATGAAGACAAAGAGTTGGTTTTGATCCTAGGGGAATATTCTCCCTCAAACCCAAGGAAATTAGGGGTTTGTTTAAAATATCATAATTAGCAGTTGCTTTAATGATTCCCATCTTCCAACTAGAGCATCTTAGCAAAACTTTGAGAGCTGATTGCAAGTTTACAATATTAAAAATTAAAAATGGGTGAGATATTTGTATAAAGAGAGGGATTTTCCTCTTTTTAAAGGTTATTGTTGATTGTTGTTCTTTATAGGTCTTAGGCTCTTTCAATTTTTTAGGATCCTTGTTGTGTGTATGTCTTGTCTCTCTTACTAAGGTGGTTATAGTTGTACATCCATTAGAAAGCTCCAAGAGCATGCCTATGTCTCCCCTACTCAAGAGAAAACTCACCATACTTCTCCCCATGATCACATTTTGAAACAATGATGTATGTAAGATTTCTTTTCAAGATAATGGAAAATAGCTATGATTTTTACTCTTTCCTATTAATGAAATGAAATAATATGTTTTAAAAGCTATATTGATTGGATATCTAGTTTAATGCTTATGAGTGGTTTTCATCTTGGGAATAGATCTAGGTTATAAACCAATTTTTGTATTTTGATTTGTAAATGTGTTGTTGATAACCTCTTAAGGGCATCCTAGGTGTATGGATTTGATAGGAGAAATCATTTGACATTATACTTGTAATGTATGCTTCTAGGTTTGAAGAATCATCTAAATTTTTGCATTATATTGGCTCCAATGGATACAACTCATTCCTATTATTTTCCTTGGCTTATATTTCAGTCTTTCAACATTTGTTATAAATGAGTGATGTCATGCCTATTGGAATAATTATTATTGTTTGAACACCACCACACCACTCTTTTATAATTAATTAAGTCATCCTACCCTATTATACCCTACAAATAATTCACCTTTTTATGTATTTTGAGTATTATTTGCCTACAAATGCATAAATCATGCATATATAAAAAGTATATGTGTTTTATAATTTGAATCCCAACATTGCTATCTCCCATTTGGCCTTGGGTTGTTGAAAATTTTATTTAAAATAATGGTTGTAATCATATTTAAATCTATCTTTAGTAGCTTGTGGCTGGCCTAGAGCATTTGTTCATTTTATGTGACAAACCTTCCTAGGTGGAGTTTACAATCTTGGTTATGTTCTGGTCATATTTGTGTTTTTTTGTCTGCCAATAATCCCCATGGAGATTTAATTTTATTATCTCTCCATTTGATAAAACTACCCCTTAGGTCCTCTCACATTGGTTCAAGCCTATCCAAAAGTAACAAAGAGCTAACCATACCCTCTATCAGTGTCTTTCAGTCATTTTCTGCATTCAGTCCATCTTGATGCTAAACCCTTCCCCAACTATAATGACATATTTGTGGATTTTTCATCTTCATTTTTCATACTACCCAAGTTTGCAAGGCTGAGTGCAAGAGGTGTACAACTGGGAACCAACACTCAACTGACACCATTGCTAGGGATTAAACATTCAATCTTGGCACTTTTGTTATAGAGGACTCTTGCATATAGTTGTATAAGTTCAAGTTTGAAAATTTGTCTACATATTATTTGTTGATTTGTTGTATGACATTTAATATTTTAAGTTTAATGCGTCCATTTAGTTGGAATATATATTTTATAATTATTTTTATGTGTAACAAGTAAGAGGTAACAGCCTTTGGAATAAAATTTGGACATGAATGATAAATATATTCTTTACATTTTTTTTTTAACTAACCGGGGTAAAAATTTATTCAAAAATAGGCAAAAACAAAACCATTACATAGCCTTAGCCTGCTCCACCAGAAGACTCAGCTTCTGGGAGAACTACAAAGGAAATAGATTATAATCAAGGGTCTCCCACTGGGGTCCCTGTTCGGAGGCCCATTTGGCCAAACAGTCAGCAACCCCATTCCATTGATAGGGAATATGCTTGAAACTAACAAAATCCAACATATAACTTAATTGAAGAACCTGTTCCACAACCTCCGCCAGATGCCACTTGGCATTAACAAAATTATGATTAATTATCAAATCAATCACCACCTGGGAGTCTGACTCATAAATAATGTTTTTCCAGCCCAGATGATAGCCCTGTTTCAACACCTGAAGGATGGCCAACGCCTCCATATAATTATTGGAATGCCAACCTTTATAGATAGAGAAAATGAACTGAATATTTCCAGAGCTATCCCACCCAGCACCACCGATTCCTGCATCCCCTGGGTTCCCTCTCGAGGAGCCATCAGTATTGATCTTCAACAAATCAGGAGGAGGAGGAGGAGTCCATCAACTAAGTCTGCTAACATGTTTGTGCCTCTGCCTAACACTAATCCAAGAACTCTTAAAAAGAGGGGAGGGAGTAGCGCCTATTGGCTTAGTGGCAATGCTGTAAAAAATATTGTAATCTTCCATTCCCAGCCCTTCCAAACTGACACCTTTAGCCGTGAGAGTTTCCTGTAGTGTCATGTGAACTAACTCCCAAATGGCGTCTAAATTCCTCTGCTCAACATGAAAAATGCACCTATTTCTTTCTATCCACACATTCCAAAGAATAAATGTAGGTCCAGCAAACTAGGCAATCTGGAGGGTCAACGGTTTGGAAGAGGGAACACTAAGACGATCCCAAAAGTCAATTAAAGAGGAGGCATGCCAGCAGGGTCTATGCCAAGCATGCCACCATCTATGCTAGATATTCTTGACAAAAGTACACTAAAAGAATAGGTGCACCCCTATTTCCACCTCCTCATAGTAGAGCACACATCTGGAGGGCCCCTAAAATCTGTGCTTGCACAAGTTGTCCCATGTGAGGCATCTATTGTACACAAGCATCCACAAAAAGAAATTGCATTTGGGCCAGGTAAAAGAATTCCAAATTTTCTTCCCCCAGAGGAAATTAGCTTCCCCATAAACTTGCTTAGACAAAGCTTGATATCCCACCGAGACAGAGTAGCTACTAGTAGACCTGCCTCCCCAAGTGATCACATCCTGCCCCTGAAGAGAATTATAGTTCCTAAAAGCTAAAATTTGAGAAATCTCAGACCTATTCTCCAAGGACCCACCCGATAGCCATTCCAAAGAATTCTTCCATCTAAAACCTGTAGCCAGACCCAAATGATGCTCCTCCTTATAGTGAGCCACATTGGTCTAGCCAGCATCATGGAACACATCACATAAGGACTGTAGATGCGTGTGAGAGGACAAGAGTGGGGGCGCCCCATCCCACGAGTCTTCCCAGAAGAGAGCCTGCTCCCCCATCTTATAAATCCAAAACAGGCTGCGTTTAATTAGCTGAGCTCCAACTTTGAGGGTATTCCAAATCATGGAGCCTCCCCTCTTAAGAGGCATTTGAACAATGACAGAGGGATCCACCCTTGGAAAGTACTTAAGAGCCAGGATACGGGCCCACATTTGAGACTGGTTAGAACACCATCTCCAGTATAATTTAGCAGCCAACACCTGGCTAGCCAGGATGGCTAAACGCAGCCCAAGTCCCCCATCTTTCTTTGGCTGGCAAACCATTTCCCACTTGACCAGGATCCATTTGGTGCCTTGAAGGTTACCACTCCAAAGAAATTGGTGGGATAGGGCATCAAATTCCTTAAGAAAATAAATTGGGGTAGCCAGCACCAAGTAGCGGTACACTGGAAGAGCTTGGATCACTAATTGCAACAAAGTAACTCTTCCAGTAGTAGAGATCCATCTATGCATCTAGTGATTAACCTTTTGCCTCAGCTTATCCAATAGATTTTGCCAAAAGAGGCGTGGCTGCCAGCCAACCACAATGGGAATCCCCAAATATATAATTGGGAGAACATGAATTTGAAATCTCAGAATGGCCGCTATTCTCCTCTGTATCGGTTCTAGAGTGTTGAAGACATAAATGGAGGACTTATGATCATTGATTTTCTACCCCATAGCATCAAGATACATGTCAAGGGTTTCCCTGAAAGCTTTCACCTGGCGAATGTGAGCTTTCCCAACCAGCATAGTATCATCAACAAACTGAAGATGGGATGTGACTAAGCCATTCCCCCACTGCCAACCCTGCACTATGTTTTGAGAAACCTAGAATTGGATTAGCCAGCCCAATCCTTCCGCCAGGATGATAAATATATAAGGGGATAACATGTCACCTTGCCTAAGGCCTCTCACTACACCGAATAGTTCAGTTGGCTGTCCATTGATGAAAATCAAGAAGGAAGGTGTAGTAACACAACTCAGCACCCATTGGATCCAAGCAGGGATAAAACCAAGGGCCCGCATGATTCTTTCCAAAAATCTCTAGTTTGTCCTATCATATGCCTTAGCTAAGTCAAGATTTATAAACATGGCCTGCTCCTGAGAAGTGCTCATAGAGTGGATAGCCTCAGAAGCAATAACCACCTCGTCCAAAATCTGCTTGCTAGTAACAAAGCCTCCTGCTCCTCTGAAATAATCAATGAGAGGCAGCTTTTGAGCCTCCCTGCTAAGAGCTTAGTGATAATTTTGTATATCACATTACAAAGTGCAATAGGCCTAAAATGGTCCAGCTGATTTACCTACTCTTTCTTTGGGATAAGGACTAGGAAGGTAGCATTTAAGGCCCTCAACATTTCTCTATTGGTAAAGGATTCCTTTATAACTGCAAAGAGATCTTACTTGATGACATCCCAAAAGTCCTGATAAAACTCCACTGGAAAACCATTTGGCCTAGGAGCTTTACCTCTTTTCATCCTAAAGACCACCCCCTCCACTTCAGTCCTCTCTATAGGCCTCATAAGATTACTCATTCAACTTCGGAGTCACCACAGAAGGGATGCAGGATAGCACTATATTTTCTGCTATCTCAAAAGGATGCAGCCCTTCAAAGAACAGACTAGAAAAATGGAGAATCGCTACTCTAGAAATGTCCTAAAAAGTACTCAACTGAGATCCATCCAGGCACACCAAGTGGGTTAAATAGCTTCTATTACATCTTGCCTAAATAGACTTGTGGAAGAAGGCAGTATTCCTATCGCCTTCTTGGAGTGAATCAAGCTGCGCCTTTTGCTTCCAAAAAATCTCTTCTCTGAGTTCCCACTCAGTAAGGTCCTTCACCACTTGGGACTCAACCTCATGAAGCTCCTCAGACAAACTGTAGTCTCTAATCTGCCTATTAATCCCATTCAGTTGATCTTGGGCATTCTTCCTCATAGTATGAAGATTCCTGAAGCTGTTGAGATTCCAAAACTTTAGCCTCCCTTTAACATACTAGAGTTTTTTGGCAAAAGAGAACATGGTTGTACCATAGTTGGGTTCACCCTGTTGCCACCACTGCCCCATGAGCTCATGTAGGGAAGGCTCTCTGAGCCACATTAGCTGAAACTTAAAGGGAGGCTTCCTTGGGCCAGATATATGGTTAGTGGATAGCTTAATCGACCAATGATCTGATCCACCCCAATCAAGTATCTCCAAAGTAAGGGATGTGGAGCCTTAATGCCAATAATAGGACACCAAAAATCTGTCAAGGCATTCCGAAATACCATCCTCACCGCTCCTCCTGTTACTCTAGGTAAATGTGCCATTGAGGGGTTTGACATCTGAGAGGCGAAGAAGGTCCAAGCTGGGCTAGACCACCTCTCTTCTCCTCCATGTTGAGGACAGCATTAAAATCCCCTATCAAGATCCATGGCAAATAGGGGTGACAGCTTCTAATATACCGAACATGATCCCACAACTTTCGCTACCCAAGAAGGTCCACAGGGGCATAAACATTAGTGACAAGAATGGTTTCCCATGATTCCTTAGAAACAACAGGCATTGTAAGAGCTGAATTACTGGCCAACCAGCCAAGAGGGGTTATGCACTCTGGATTCCAACACACGGCCAGCCCACCGAAAGATCCGGTTGCCCCCACACATTGACTATTACTGAAGTACCAGCATTTTTGCATAGAAGAGAGCCACGAATCAACTGAGAATTTTGTCTCCTGGATACAAAGGATATTCAGAGAATTAGCATGCACCAATTTAGATATAGCTCTTTGTCGGGGAGAGCTACTCAGACCCCTCACATTCTAGGAAAGAACAATCATTGAGTAACATGTGTGAAATGTTCGTCTAAGGGCTTAACATGCCTTGCCTCTACTAGAAGATCCCCTACAATTTTTAGTTTCTCCTAGTCTTTCCTGTGTCCAGCTCATGAGGGATTAGAGCCAGTAGCCTTCTTAAATTATCTTGGCATAATGCCCAGGCTAGAGGAAGAACCTTTTTCATTTCTGGATGCCTCCACCTCCTTTGTCAGGTTAGCCCAGCAAACTTCCGTGTCACCTTTAGTCAGCAAGTCATTGCTGGGCACATCCTGCATAACCCGGTCAGTCACCTGGGTCGAATGATTCACCAAGGCTATATTTTCCTCCCCTGGGGCAGGTGGGTCCATTGTCCCTTCTTCCTCTGTCTGTAGCGGCTCCAGAATGCCATCTTCTATATTCATGCTATCCAGCACTTCAAATCTATTAAAATCAACCTCATTCTGTCTATCAAAATTTGTCATTTTCAGCCCTTGAGACTTCCCATGGCACCTGACTATGGTAAATCCATCCTTGTCGGGACCCGTGGAGCCATTTATGCCATGATCAACAACTGCTGTGTGAAGCAAGTTTTTTCCTTTATTCAATCCAACTGATTATTCTTGAGCTGTCCCTAAATGTTTCAGCTGTCTGGATCCTTTGTCCCCATTGGCCACCCAAATTCCAGACACTTCTCCTTGAATATCATTCTCTTTGATCGCCTATGGACATTGTCTATGCAAATGGCCATACACATGGCAAATGCGACAATGGAACGAAATGGCTTCGTAGTCGATTTGCTGGATCCAAGGTGAGCTTCCCAGATAAATCTCAAGAGAATCCAGAAGGGGATTATTCAGATTAATCTCAACACAAATAAGGGCGTAGGAAATTACCTTTTTATCCAGAGTTTGGTGTGCTATTGCCATCGGTGCTCCACGCAGGGTCACTATCTAACGGAGGATATCCTCCCACCAAAACTCCAGGGGCAGTCTCGGCAAATGAACCCAAATAGGGACACAGGCTAGGAGATCATCCGCTGAGTTAAAACTGACATGCCAGGGTTTAAGGAAGAGGCCATTTCTATTTTATAAGTAAGGCCCACCCTCGAAAATCCTATTTCAGTCTGCTACAGAGGAAAAATTCACCATGAAGTAACTATTTCCCGCCAGCATAATGTCGAAATCCCCATCAATCTGCCAAGTCCTCCTAATCTAGGCTTCTAATGCTGTTAACAAAATATGGATGCCCAAGAATTTGCATATTAGGGTGTGAACAGTCAAGTAATGAACCTCATCTTTCACTGCATCTTGAGAAATTACCAGGACCGGTCTCTCTTGAGTTCTGGGCAAGCAGCCATTGATTTTCCTAAGCTTGGAACTCTCAGCCACATAAGTCCTCTCCGCCTCCTACTCTATTCCCCCAGGCAGGGGCCGTTCTTTCCTGGGGACTCCATTCTGGCCGCCCAGCTTCAGTCCTTCGCTCCCCACCATCGCACCTCCTGTGCATCTAGTTTTTCATGTGAGTTTCAAATATATTCTTTACATTGACAAGAAAATAGGGAGATAATATGTTTTAGGTGGATATAGTAATAAGTAATGCAATTATAAAAAAATTTCATATTAATATATTTTACATTCCATTAATTTATTATTTATAACTTCTATTAAATTTTAATATTTATAATGGTTATATATATATATATATATATATTTGTTAATGTTTATCTAAAATTGATAATATTTACTTCTAAATTGTAATTGTAAATTGTAAAAAATTATTTGTATAAATTATTTTTATAATCATATCTTAGTAGGGACTAATAATATATAAAAATATTCATAATATTTTAATCTTTATAAAAATTTAATTTTAAATAAATTCATTCAAAAACTCCTAGAAAGATATAATCCTATTAGAAACAGAGAATCGCATTAAATAAAAATATAAAAAAATCATGTATGAAGGGCCTTCTCAAATATTTAAGTAGAATGAGAGGAGAAGTTGTAAACATGATTTTAGTGGAAAAATTTTATTTTTAATTTTTATTATCAGTCTTCCATTGTATTTTATTGGGTCATCAGATTATGTGGTGAAAGTAATGAAATATCTATAATGATTTCACCACTCACATGATAATGTGATAGATAATGCATTGTTTCACTATTATGGACCACATGATTGAATATATTGTTTTCTATAATATGTAATATATATACTCCACTAATTAGCTAGAGGGGTGAAGCCCTTAGATTCATCTCATATGAGACAAAAAAAAAGAAGATTCTATTTATCATCATTTGTGTGTAGACATAGAGAGTTAGACAATGGTTTTCCAGATTGTTGGTTTGTGGTTTCATGTTTAGGTGCTTTTCTATATTAGAGATTACCTTACTACCTACACAAATTACACACCTATGACTCCTTGATGGGTCAGAGTCTCATGTTATTGGGTATCAGTTTGGTGGTAGATGAGCAAGACACATAATTCCCACTACTGCACCACCCCTTCCATGGGTTTAAGTCAGTAAGTTGGTTTAATATGAGGTTCCATGTTCTATAATGTAAATGACTATAGTTAGCAAAAAAAACTTTGTTAAAGACCTTTACAACCAACAAACTAGGACACGATGTTATAGATAATGTTTACTATACTATGTTATCCATTTGTAATGTGTGCACTGTAGAAAATAAATTCATCTCTTTCATAGACTACATATTGAAAACATAATCATTGTAGGTACCATGTCAAATGCTCAGGACATTCTTGGTTATTTTTGTATTTTGCTTCCATTTCATAAATTTAAACTTGAAATCATTGAGATTCTTGAGTTGCTATAAAACTAAAATAGTGGCAAGTTATAATTTTTTAGTTATTACAAGAATTGAATATTTCTACTTATAATAGTCTTTGTAGTAGTCTCCTCCTATAGTAACCACACCTATCACCCTTAGAGAAATTTTTTTTATCTTTGGTTAAAATAAGAGAAAGTTCATAAGACATTTGAGAAATTAGATTGGAAATATAAACCTTTAAATTGCATCTATTTAATCTATACTCTTGCACTTCCTATTCAGAGGGATTGAGGATCATAGACAGTAAGCTTGCATCATCTAGTATAATGAAATCCCACAAATCAATCATGATGTTTGGAGGCCAAAAGGAAAGAGATATTGTTGTCCATGTTCCTATCTAAAAGTAGTAGGCCATACAACACCTTTGTTCAATTGATACAAGAAGTAACCATGGAAACATCATGTTAGAATTTTGAGTCCATAGATTTAGATATTTCAAAGAATTGTTTTTTAAAAAATTTAATAACATAGGGTTTCATTTTCATTGTATACTCTACAATTTGTTTGACCAACTTTTTTATTTTTTTGATCTTACATATATTATTGAATTGTGTACCTCAAAGAAATCTATAAAAATTCAAAGTACGAAAATTTAAACTCTATCTGAAAATAATTAGTATAATTTTCAAGGATGGTAATACATTTATAAAGTGTGTATTCACCTATTGGAGATCATATGAGATTATCGCAAAAGTAGGACTCTTATATAAAATCTTGATTCTTTTACAACTACTTATATTCATAGAGCACCATTGATGATGATTGATGGGGGTTTTCAGAATTTTTAAAGCCCTAATAGGCATTAACAACCACAGTCCAACTATATCCACCTATGTTTTGGGTAATGTGTTTTGTCATTGGAGCCAGTTGTGGAGGTGATACAACAACTGACAATGAAGGAGGTGGTGGTCCAGGCAGAGGCTATGGATTTGGAGGTGATTCTACAAGGCTTCTTGTAGATCTATTGGGACTC
>JARHVA010007483.1:607500-652500 GCA_037957365.1 Torreya grandis | reverse complement strand
CAAAAAAGGTGGAAAAACATTAAAAAAACATATAAAAAAAAGTGCGAATAGACCACAATAAATTGTTAAGCATGACATTAGATCATGAACCCTATTAGTAATAGAAAAATATTCATCTAAAATAACATGATTAATTACTCCATTATTTGTGTCCTTTCATAACTAAAAAAGAATATCATAATAGTAAATATGCTAAACTTATGTGTATTTTGTACAAATCATGGTCGAGCTCCCTAAAAGCATTATATTCTAAGTAAACATTTCTTGATTGAACAATTGGAAGAGGGTGTGAATCCCATACCAAGCTAATTAAGCATGTTTGCAGCACCAAAAACCATGCTTTAAGAATCTCAGTTGGTGAAAAACAAAAAAAAATTGGTTATGCCATACCTAAGGGTACCAAATAGGAGCCAAATGATAGCCCTTGGTGACAAATACTCCTAAGGTTGTGTTCCTTCTTAGGTTTTATGATAGTAGTGTACACTCTTTTAAACCTTAATTTCCACACTTTTTCAATGGAATCAAATTTACATCTAGAATTGAGGACATCAATTTTCAAATGTTGTGGAGAAAAGAGTTGATAACCTAACCAAAGTTTACACATGTGGAAGGGGGTCTCAACTAGCCACTTCTAGTTTGTTCCCCATCTAGAAGGTGATAAACACCAATATTTTGAAGATATATATCAGGTATGCCATTGTGTATCTCCAAAAGTGACTCTTGATTACCAACTTGTAACTAGAATATATCCCTTAGAATGGACTAAGACACATATTCCTTGGCTTTCTTACAATATAGATCAGAGATGACTATAATCCATTTTATAAATAATTATATGATTTTAATTTAAGGAACCAGAGCAAAGGAAATATCATAACAAGTAAGTACAAAAGACTGTAGAGGAAGCCTAGATCTATAGCCATCTCCATCCTAGATAAAGTGTGTTTTAAGAATTTACCAAGACTTATAGATGTCCTTGGAAATATAAGTGCCAACAATGGTGACAAGGACATGTGTGAGCAATAAAAATTGAAAATTGAATCCTTTACAGGTTCCCTTACCTATAAGATTACCTTTCATGATACAATTCCTAAGCAAAATTTTCTAAGATTCTTCACCTTCCAAAGCATAAATGATCCATTTAGAATATACAAAATGACCTTAGATTTTAATGTCTATAAAACCTAGGCATCCTAGGGTTTTTTTCTTACAAAAAATATATGAGGAAACTTTGTGGAATCCTTTACTTTAAAATTGTCCCAAAGAAATTTCCTTAGAATTTTATCAAGATTGGCATAAGGGTAAGTGCATGAAGTTGGGGGGTCCAAAAAGTGGACAAATTTTATATTTAAAATTATTTAAATAATTTTAGGTACATGGTTTTAAGAAGTGTGTACATGATGTTGTCACATAGGCTCAGTAATTACATAACCAAGATTGCGTGCACAATTTTATGCTTTAAAATTGTGTGCATGGTTTTATCCTTTAAAATCACATACTTGACTATAAAGGTTGGTGTCTTAGAAGTATGTGGTTTTTGGATAGGTGCTCTTCTAGGATGATTAGGTGTATGCACTAGGTATTGCCTGTGTAAAACCTTTTCCTCTACCTTAAAACTCTGAGAAATCAAAATAATTTAGAACTTCATTAAGGATAAAATCATAATATATTTATCTCAAAAATTACATGGGGGCTTCATTATTATTATAAGGAGGGTGATCAAATACCATCCACCATTAGTCTTAAAATTTTTGTTTGATCAACTCATAGGTGCACCAGTGGATTGGAATTTGTTTGGTTATCACATCTAGCGATGCATCAATTTTTGTATCATTAAATAATACACAAATTTTGGATTTCATTATTTATTTTATTTTTCACATCACTCATAGATAATTTTTTAGAATAGTATACCTTTCATCTATTTTTATAATTTACCCACCTATCAATTGGACCCATTAACGCGTCAGCATCACTTATTAATGTCTTTAATGCATTTACTAGAGAAGTTTGATGGGGGTTGTTTGAATGGGAATCCCTCATTTCTTTAATTAAATTATCAATTTGTATTCTATTTTCTATTATGTGGGTTTTCAATTGCTCCTAACTACCTTGGGGGGACTTGAGGAACTATAGGAGGGTTAGGAGGGTTTGGCAGGATAGGAGGGTTAGGCTATTTATTTTCACTTTCTACATTATCCTCTACATATGAAGGTATATTATGAACTGAAAAACAAAAAAATAAAAATAATTTCAACAAATAAACAATGGAAATGAAAGAAAATTTAGTATATATATATATATATATATATATATATATATTGATACTTTGCATGTGCTTAAGGTACTTACTGACACCCCCATTCAACTTACAAGCCATGTTTCTCATACTATTTTTAGTGAGGGTGGACATCTAGTGTTGTTACGTGACCTCACCATTGTAGATCTTGTGGTTCTATATACATTGGACTTTAGGAGGACAAGGAGTATTTCATTCAACCCACTCATGGTAGTCTTTTTGTGGACCTAGATGATATTGATCTCACTAGTGTGTTTCAATCATCTACATTTGGTCTAGACCCCTTGATTACAGCATCCTAGGTATCTTGTATATTTACATGTTACAAATAAGATTATCAAGCATGTTAAAATTCAAATATTTGTATAATTGAAAAGGAAATAATTATTTTTAGTAGAAATATCTATAATGTATATGTAATTTTTTATGTTGTAGGAGAGGATTGTGGATGTTACATGAGCACATATGTTACCAATACTATACCCATGTACACATACAAATGCAATTTTTAAGTATTAATTAATTTTAAAGGTTCATTACATGTATGTACTTGTATATATGGTCAAGTGACTAACAATAATATTTTACTTGTTCAATTTCTGACCATGTTATACACTCCACCATCTATTAGGGCAAGAGCAAATGTAAGCATTATTGCTTAGATTTCATCTGCACTAAAACTAATCAAGGTATGAGAGTTAATGTAATATTTAATTATAAATATGGATTTGTGTTTTATAATTTTCCTTGATACTTGTGCAAATAACTGACACATGAAATAATTATCTATACAAACTCCTCTAGTGACATCTTCTAGTCTTGTTCAAATGATTAACATGCATGACATATACAAATAATTTAATATTTAAATTTATCTATTATATTTCAATTATTTAGTGAGTTGACTTAAATGTTTATGAGCTAATTTTAAATTTTTATTTTTTATATATACATTTACAAGGTCCTACTCTTATTGGTTATCTATTTCACACTCATGATCTCCAGCCTCAACCTATCATTGACCTTATTGAGTGCCAAGCACAAATTGACTTTGACCACTAGATTGTAATAAGTTCACCTTTGAATAATTATTGTATAATTTTAAAATTAACTTGTTATTTTTTTTAATATCTTGTTCTAGTATGTAATTTTTTTGACAATATTTATATATGAATAGGTTGATCTACATGCGAGTTTTGAGCATAAGAGGACCAATAATCATTAATCTCAAAGACCTTCATATGTGAGCAAGGCATCTAATGGAGAGCCTTATACAAGAAAGGCAAAGAGTGATGTATTTTAATGATTAGTATAATGTTTTATGACATTTTGTTGTATGCCTATATGGCTTGATGTATGGTTATTTATCATTATATGCCTATACAACATTGAATTTAGATATTCTATTATGTTCACATTTTTTATGCCTTTATAGCTTATATATATATATATATATATATATATATATATATATATATATATAAGATACAAAGGCATATAAAATGTGAACATAATAGAATATCTAAAATCAATGTCGTATAGTTATATAATGCCAAACAACCATACATCAAGCCATATAGGCATACAAAAAAATGTCATAAAACATTATTCTAATCATTGAAAAATATCACTCTCTTTGCCTTTCTTGTATAAGGCTCTCCATTGGATGCCTTGCTCATATAACTATATATATATATATATAACTATATATATATATATATATATATATAACTATATATATATATATATATATATATATATATATATATATGTATGTATATGTATGTATAGAGAGAGAGAGAGAGAGAGAGAGAGAGAGAGAGAGAGAGAGAGAGAGAGAGAGAGAGAGAGAGATTTTACCTTAAATATTCTTATTGATTTTACCTTATGAATTTTGTTGTAATTTATTAAGTATTCTATTATGTTCACATTTTTTATGCCTTTATGAATCTTTTTGCATGGAGAATATGTATAATGGCCTCTTAACACCAATCCAACCCCCAGTCTCTCACTGTTATCCTCTATATTTTCTTAGCCAAACATAATTTACAAATTTAATACATAAAACTCTACCTATATTATGACAGAGATGATGTAGATCATAATAGTAATAGTCAGGAGTAACTTATATCATAATCTTTTAGAATATTTTATTTCATTTATCATGTCGCTTGTGATTCTATTGATAATGTGATTTGAATGTTTCTTATTCTCAAGGCATGGATTGAACATCTGAGGAAACCAATTTCTACATTCTAATAATTATATATCTCATTCTATTTTTATCCTTATCAAGACTATGTTTTTAGTATTATAGACATGAATTTTAATAATAATTTAAGAGCACATCATTAATAATGATACCTTTTATATAAAAATAATTTTATAACATGCACCACTCCAATGAGAATATGTTTGAAAATTCCATCAATAATGCTTTGTCGTATCTACAAATTTGTTTTACCTAAGAAGCAATGTTTAATAGAATATACTATAATTTGAATTTCTATTGGTTTCACATCCTTGGGAAAAACCTTTTTTGAATTGTAATGAAGTATACTGCCACACCTGGATGATGTATAATTAATTATCATCTCCATTTCCTATCATTGTTATTGTATAGGTGGATAATGAAGACATGGAATCTCTAGTCATATGATAAAACATAGGTTAAATCTTGCAATGATCCCATTTTTTAGTTGTGGTAGCTCACTAAAGAGAAATATTCAATCCAAATACATAAATGTACAAATACTCTACCTATCTATCTCAATGATTATTGTAAGGGTTTAAATATGAACCTAATTGATAAGTACAAGGGGGAAAATGGTGGATAATTAAATAATATCTCCACTCTTATAACTATTTTAACCATTTAATTTTTCCTTTTTAAGCAAAACTAGAACTTCATTCTGGAATTGAAAACTATTAACAATAAATATTATCAACATTCAAGCTACAATTGGATATCTCCACTTCCAGGGCTTCATGGATGAAAATGCCATCACTAATATGTTAGGGGTGATGAATAACCTCCAGGACCATGTTATTGGCCTCTGAGTATGTTTGGTTAGGATATGGATCACCCATTTTGACCTCAAGAAGATCCTTCCCTCTATGGTAAGATTGCACTTTTTAAGGAAAACTTTGGACACCTGTCAAAAAAAATCATAATTCACCTACACAAACTAAAAAATACATAATGTGCATGTGGAATCCATATAATTTCACCATGGAACACTTAGATTAAAAATAAGAGATGAATCCATGGCTGGCGATTTCATGATCAATCTTGAAATATTACTTTTATGTAGTTAAGAGACAGGTTATTTACCTCCAATAAACATTTCTACATCTAGGATCTATGTTTATAAATCCATCACTTTAAACACATTGGGATACATAAATTACATATTTTCCCACCACGAAGAGCTCAGAATCCACATGCATACATATTTTTGCAATAATTTTGGCATTAGGAAACATTGAAAAGAAATGTTGTCAACATTTAAGCCATAATTGGATATATCCACCTCTTAGGCCTTATGGATAGAAAATGGAATTACCAACACATTTGGGGTGTTTAATAACCTCTAATACCATGTTATTTCACTTCGAATACACACAGTTAGGAGATGGAGCACCTGTTCTAGCCTAAAAAAAGTCCTTTCTTCTATGGTATAATTACAATTTTTATGAGAACTTTGGACATGCATAAAATAAAAATTATAAGTCATCTATATGAACCAAAAGAACCATAATGTGATGTTTTAAACCCTATAATTTCAACCCAAATCACTTGGATCAGAAATAGAATACAAATCTATGGTTGATAATTATGTGATCAGTCTTGAAATGTTACTTTATGTAGCTAAGAGATAGGTTCTTTGCCTGCAGTAAACATTTCCACTTTTTGGGACTTATGTTTACAAATACATCATTTAAAACACATTGGGATATAAAAATTACATAATATCCCACCACAACAACCTTTTAATCCATGTGAATACATGTTTTTACAATAATCCTCACATCATGAAACATTGACAAGAAATGTTGTTAACATTCTAAATGTAACTAGATATCGCCACCTCCAAGGACTTGTGGCTAAAAATTGGAATCACCATCATGTCAGTGATGCTGAATAACCTATAGAAACATGTTATTTTCCTCTATTTATGCATAGGTAGAAGACATAGCACTTGTTTTAACCTCAAAAAGGTTCTTCCCGCTATAGTAAAATTTCACTTTTTAAGGAAAATTTTAGACATGCGTCAAATGAAAATTATAAGTCACATAAACAACTAGAAAGAACCATCACATGCATTTGGAATATTTATAATTTCAACCCATAACACTTGGATTGAAAATAATATATGAATCAATGGCTAATGATTCCATGATCAGTCTTGAAATTCTACTTTTATATAGTTAGGAGACATGTTCTTTATCTCCCATAAAAATTTCCACTACTGGGACCTCTATTTATAAATCCATCACTTATAACATGTGAAGATATGAAAATTACATATTTTCCCACCACCACAACCTCTGAATCCACATGGATAAGTTCTTTTTCAATAATTCTTGCATTAGGAAATATTGATAAGAAATGTTGTCAACATTCAAACTGTATTTTAATATCTCCATCTTTGGGGCATTGTGGCTAAAACTTGGAATTTACACCATGTTGGGGGACCTATAATACCACATTATTAGCCTCTGAGTATGCTTGATTAGGAGATGGATCACCCATTATGGCCTTAGTAAGGTCCTTCCCTCTATGGTAAAATTGTACTTTTTAAAGCAAACTTTGGACATGCATCAAATAAAAATAGTAAGTCATATACACAAACTTAAAGAAATATAAAATGCATGTGGAATCCCTCTACTTTCACCCCAAATCATTTGGACAAAAATAAGAGATGATTTCATGCCTAATATTTCTGTGATCAGTCTTGAAATACTAATTTTATGTAGTTAAGAGATAAGTTATTTGACTATAATAGACATTTCCACTTATGGGTCCTCCATTTGTAAATCCATCACTTCCAATACATTGGAATTTTAAAATTACATATTTTTCCACCACCATGAATTATTAATCCACATGTATATGTGTTTTTACAACAATTCTAGCATCATGAAATATTGAAAAGATATGTTGTCAAAATTTAAGTTGTAGTTGGATATTTCCACCTTCAGGGCCTTGTGGATGAAAAATTGCATCACCACCACATTGGGTGTATTGAATAACATCTAATATAATTTTATTTTCCTTTGGGTATGCTTGGTTAGGAAACAAAGCACATGTTTTATCCTTATTAAGTTCCTTCCCTCTATGGTAAAATTACACTTTTTAAGGAAAAAATTGGATGTGTCAAACAAAAGTTGTAAGTCATATGAATAGACTAAAAACCCATAATATGCATTTAAAATAATTATACTTGAAACCTAAATCAATTGGATATAAAATAAGAGACAAATCCATGGCTGACGATTATGTGATTAGTCTAGAAATGTTACTTTTGTGTAGTTAAGAGGTAGGTTCTTTGCCTCCAATAGACATTTTTGATTTAAGGACCTTAACTTGAAAATCCATCAATTAAAACATGTTGTGATATTAAATTTGTATATTCTCACACCACCATGACCTCTGAATCCATGTGGATACACATTTTTTCAATAATTCTAGCATCAAGAAACATTGACAAGATATGTTGTCAACATTCAAGCTGTAGATGGAGATCTCCACTTCTAGGGATTCATGTCTAAAAATTAGCACCACCACCACATATATGGTATTGAATAAAATCTATTACCATGTTATTTTACTATGGGTATTCTCAATTAGGAGATGGAGCACTCATTCCATCCTCAATAAGGTCCTTCCCTCTTTGGTAAAATTACACTTTTTAAGTCAAAATTTGGACATGCATCAAATTAAAATCATATGTCATCTACATGAACAAAAAGAAAAATCATGTGCATTTGGAATCCCTTAAATTTCATGCTAGATAAATTTTACTAAAAATAAGAAATGAATCTATGGCTGACAATTCTATGATCAGTCCTAAAATATTACTTTTATGTAGTTAAAAGAGAGGTTTTTTGTTTCCAATAGACATCTCCACTTTTTGGACCTTTGTTTGCAAATACATCACTTAAAACACATTGGGATATGAAAATTACATATTTTCCCACCACCATTACCTCTAAATCCATGAAGATACACATGTTTACAACAATTATGGTGTCAAAAAAAATTTACAAAAAATGTTGTCAACATTTAAGCTATAGTTGGAAATCTTCACCTTTGGGGCCTTATGGCTAAAAAATGGCATCACCACCACATCAAGGGTATTTAATAACCTATATAATAATTTTATTATCCTCTGAGTACACTTGATTAGGGGATAGATTAACCATTTTGGCCTTAAGATGATTCCTCCATATATGGTAAAATTATTAGTCATGTACATGAACCAAAAGTTTATCTTAGTTTTGAGAATATGGAATTATCTAATAATGGTGCTAACCACATGAAGGTGGAAGCTAATTTTGCACCACTAATCTACAAAAATTATGTTACTATGTAATTAAACCAAAATTTATATGTATTATTTAAAATATCAATAAAATTTGATAAAATTAAGCATATTTACATCTAAGAACTCTACATACCTTGGGAGTTCAATCCAAGGAACCAATATGATCGAATATACTATTTATAATATGTTGGCTAACAGATATGTCCTTATATAAAAATATTTTATTTTAAATCCATACCCTTCTCTCAAGAATAAATAAGGTAAACAACAAATTGATGAACTATCAAGATTAATTCCCCTCTAAATTAAGGTACAACTGCCTTTAAGACTTTCAATTAATTTAAATATTCAGATACACTTTTAACTAGAAATTGATTCAAGGTAGACTAACATCTATACATCATTATGTTATGAATGCAAGATTTTATAACAATAATAGGTAACATTTTTTCGAGGAAGGAGCAAAGCGTGTGGACAATATTTGAAACTAGTTTTTTCCCGCTTGGTTGGCCCCCCTAAGTGCGACAGGTGGGACCATGGATCTAATGGAGGTCACTGTGGGTAGCAGTACCTCTAGGGATCTATCCAAGAATCTATTAGGGGATAGTCCATCCAATGGATGGAAGAAGGAACTCATAGGTGAAAAGACGTGTTCATCGAAAGGCATGTCAAGCCTCCCTATTCTCTCGGAGGGCAAGGCATTAAGTATCCCACATGATCTAGTGGAGGAAATAGTGGCATCCATGGACCTTACACTTATTGGTAAGTTTTTTTCTTTCTGTCCTAATACTGAAATGCTTAGAAGATGGATTATGTCTAGGTGAAAAGTCAAAGGTAGTGTTTCAATCATAGCCATGGCTAGAGGTCTATTCCTTTTTAGATTTACGAATAGGGAGGACATGATTGCTACCCTTGTTAGAGGTCCCTAGCTGTTTGGACCACATTCTCTAGCCTTATGCTCATGGAAACTAGGATTTGATCCTAAGTCAGACCTCAATAAGACAACACCTGCTTGGGTAAGATTACCAAGATTCCATTTGGAATTTTGGGATGAAAAAATCTTCACAGCCATTGGCAATTCTATTGGTCAATATGTCACCTCAGATCATATAACCAAAACTAAGTCCAGATGTGTGTATGCTAGACTCTATGTTAATTTTGAAATAAATAAGATTCTCCCTATGTCCATTGAGCTAAAATCTAAATATGGAACCTAGACTCAGCCAATTACTTTTGAGAATGTTACCACTTTCTGTCAAATATGTAAGAGGAAGGGACATCTAATGACACAATGCAAAGTGAAGCAAAGGGGCATGAAAGAGGATTCCTAGAATGTAGAGCAGGAGAAAGCAAATAGCAAGCAAGAAATAGAGAATAATGTGGAAATTCTTGACAATACAGGGAAAGGAGAGGAGGCGAAGGGAAAGGAGGCTACCCCTAGTAGTGAAGGTGAAGTTGTCCCAAAGGAAAATATAGGATTAGATGATAGTCAAAAGGCTATAGAAGAAGGAGATGAGGAGAAGAGAAAGGAGGATATCATCAGTAGCGAGGGAAAAGAGGTCCCAAAGGAGAATATAGTATCTGACGACAATCACAAGGCCACATTTCACACAGTCTAAACTTTAGAAAAATAGACTAATATGTTTAAGGAAGGGGTAGGAGGGGACCTTTTGCTAAAGGAAGTCAATGAAGATGACATAGTTTCAAGGATTGGATAGGAAGAAGTAACATCTAAAAGTCACACTCAACAAGTACTAGATCCACAGTCAAATATAGACTTTTTCCATGATATGGAAGATGGAGGCCAGGTAGGAAACTACTTGGCAACAAGGGTAGTAGGACAAGATGGAAGCAATGAATAGGAAGAATGGGTTACCCCAAAGAAAAAGATACAGAAAGGTAAAAAATATGCAGATGTTGGTATTGAGCCCAAACAAGGGAGGGCAACCCTAAGGGAAACAAGACAAAGAGAAATTATTAGGGAGATTGCCAGTGGAAAATATAAAACACTGGAGTCCCAACCCTCTGAACTCTCTAAATGAGAATATTATCATGGAATTTGAGGGGATTTAACAGCCCCTAAAAGTAGTTTGAGGTTAAAAATTGCATTTTAGATAATAAACTAGATATTTTATTACTCCAAGAAGTCAAGATGAAAGAGGAAAATTTTGCAAAAATTGCTGACTATATATGGCCTAAGGTGGATTTTTGTATTAGTCCTACTGAAGGGGCTTCAAGAGGGATTGTCACTATGTGGAATAGTGATAAAATCTAAGGATCTCTTATGGCCCATAATAAGCACTTTTTGATTACTAATTTTTCCATGAATTCCTTGAACTGGACATTGGTAAATGTTTATGCATCGAATAACAGAGCTTCGAGACAAAAATTATGGATAGGTCTAAATAGCTACAGGAATAATCCTTAGAATTATAAATAGATGTTAGCCAGAGATTTTAACACACCTTTATACCCTTTTGAAAAATAGGGTGGAATTATTGATTACTAGGACAACATGTTTGACTTTGCTGAATTCATCAATGATTGGGGATTATTGGATATAGAGCTACAAAACCAAAATTTTACTTGGACCAATAGAAGAAGTGGAGATCAAATGATTCAGGTTAAATTAGATAGATTTATGATATCAATCAATTGGAATGACTATCAAAATATGCAGGCGCAGGCTCTACCTAGAACCATGTTTGACCACTGATCGATTATCCTTAATTGGAGAGATCAGGGACATCACAGACCTCCTCCATTCCATTTTGAAGCTATGTGGATTAAACACAAAGGTTTTAGACAAATGGTGGCTCAATGGTGGAATATTCCCATTCAAGGTACTCCCATGTTTAGAATAGTCAAGAAATTCTAGCACATTAAACAAGAAGTTTATGGCTGGAATAGATACAGTTTTGGGCAAGTTTTCCAATAGAAGAAAAATATAATGGGAAAACTCAAGGGTATTCAGTAACTGATTGATCAAGGGGATGGCTTTGAGGGCACCTTAGAAGAAGATAATAGTCTATCTTTAGAATGGAAGAATCTGATGGAAAGGGAAGAGGTTTTTTGGAAACAAAAATCCCGTGTTCAATGGCTTAAAGAGGGTGATAAGAACACTGATTTTTTTCATCTCTCAGCTATGAAACATAGAAAAGCCAACTCAATAACTAAGCTTGTCCTGGTTAATGGAGATATTATTATTGAGGATAACGAAATAGGGGAGCAAGCTAGGGTGTTATTTTAGAATCTACTTACGAAAGAAAACAATAATGATAGAATTAATAGATCTATGAGTCAATTCATTGATAAATCCCCCTGTTTGATAATAGAAGAAGACAATCTGGAAATGTTAAAGCTTGTATCTGATGAAGAAGTACATGTTTTTTTATTCTCCATAGGCACTTTTAAAGCCCTGGGTCATGATGGCTTTCCTCCTATATTCTTTCAGGAATAATGGGAGATTGTTGGAGTGGACCTCATGGCTGCAGTTCATGATTTTTTCAGATCTGGAAAACTTTTGAAACAAGTTAATAATACCTTCATTGTACTTGTTCCTAAAAAATCTCAACCTTTACACCTTGCTGATTTTAGACCCGTTAGCTTATGCAACACTTTGTATAAGATATGTACTAAACTGTTAGTTTTGAGAATTCAACCCTTGCTTGACAAAATTATTTCTCCTACTCAAAAAGGTTTCATCCTGAGTAGACAAATTCTTGATGCTGTGATCACCACACATGAGACTATCCACTCCATCGATAAGAGCAGAATCCCTGCGATGGCCTTCAAGCTTGATATATCCAAAGCTTATGATAGAGTCTCATGGACTTTTCTATTCCAAGTGATTATAAAATTTGGGTTTAATGATAAATTGTCTTGCTTATTATGGAATGCAATCTCTTATGCTAAATTCTTAGTGCTGGTTAATGGTGTTCCTAGAGGGTTTTTCTACTCAAGAGAAATTTTTTAGGGAGAGCCTCTCTCCCCGTACCTATTCATCATTATGGTTGAGGGATTGGGAAGATACATACAAGCTGATATAGTTTTAGAAAATCTAGTAGGCATCAAACCTACCTCTTCCCTTCATCCTATGGTTATACAATAGTTTGTGGATGATACCATCTTATTTGGCATCTCATCGGTGATCGAAGCTATAATATGGAAGAATATACTTAATGATTATGCCAGAGACTCAGGACAAAGAATAAATTTCTAGAAAAGCAATGTGTACTTCATCAACACTCCCAATGAACTTAGACATATAATCATTGATATCTTAGATTGTGCTGAGGCTGGCCTACCAGCTACCTACCTAGGTCTCCCACTCTCGGTCAAAGAGGTATCTTCAAGTTTTTTGAATGGTATTGTGGAACATACACAAAGAAAACATCTTGGGTTGAAGGGGAAACTACTCAGTAGTGCGGGTAAGCTGCAACTTCTTTGAGCATCCTTGCAAGGAATTCCTACTTACTTCATGTCTCTTTTTAAAATTCCTACATATTTTGCTAAAAATATGGAACATATCCAAAGGAAATTTTTATGGACAGGAGTGGAAGACAAATAGAGAGTGTCTTTAATCAGATGGGAAAAAGTGTGTCTCCCAAAATCTCATGGTGGACTTAATATAAGATCCATCAGGAAAATGAATAAAGCCCTCCTCTCAAAAGTTAGTTGGAATCTGATTCACAACAATAGTGAGTGGGGGGAAATAATGTATGCTAAATACATGCATAGCATTGATGATTCCAACTTTCATCAACAGGTGGGATTACCCCAGGGGTCTGTGATATGGAATAAAATGGTAAAAAGTAGATGTCTTCTCAAATAGGGAATTAGGTGGAAGCTTAGAAATGGCTGACAGATTAAATTCTGGGAGGATAATTGTTTAAGGGACAAACCTCTCATCTCCCAAGGAAACTATGGAGAAATTATAGACCTGACTACTCAGTTCTTTGGTGATAGGGTTAGTGATTATATGGAAAATAACAATGGGATAAGGAGCTAGAAAAACCTTTTGGATTGTTGTTTGCACAGGCCTAAGCTTATCCCAAGAATTCGAGAGATCTAGTAATGTGTTCAAGAGATCAAAATCCTACTCTTCCCTTGAGAGGATGAACAATACTGGTGGTCGGATAAGAATGGATCATTCTTTGTCAAATCTGCCTATCATCTGCTTACACCTGAAGCTCACAATAAGGAGTTATGGAAAAAGGTTTGGAATCATAAACTCATTTCAAAGATTAACTTGTTTTGGTGGGCTGCTACCCATAACAAAATCCTTACTTAGGACAACCTTCAAAAGAGGGGGTTTACTTTGGTCAACAGATGTTTTCTATGTGGTTTTAGAGAGGAATTAGTTTCACACCTATTCATACAATGTGAGTTTACTCGAGATTTATGGGGCACAATACTTAACAACTTTGGCATTGAATGGGTTTGTAATTCTAACCTTAAAGAAGTAATTCTCAGCTGGAACTCAACCTTCACACATCCCTGGATTAAGGAATTATGGAAGCAAGCTCTGCCATGCTTGAGCTGGACTTTATGGAAAGAGTGAAATCATAGAATTTTCAGGGACACTGCTAGAAATGTTGTTTAGGTGTTTAACTCCTTTGCTAGGACCATCTTGGAAAGTGTTATAGTGGCTCATATTAGTGTTTTAGAGAAACCCCTATCTGAATTTGAAATTCAAATTGTGGCCAAATGGAAGGTTTTAAATCTTATCCCTGGGCATGATAATTCCAAAATTCTTCAGAGACTTCATACTAAATGGATACCACCTAAAACCAATTGGATGAAACTCAATTTTGATGGGGCATCCAAGTTGAGTGGTAAAGCAAGTGGAGGAGGAATAATAAGAAATGAAAAAGGAGGGATGTTTGTTGTCTATGCTGGTGGCATGGGTTGCCAGAGCAATAACTATGCTTAAGCTATGGCCTTACTTTAGGGATTAAAGTTAGCTATATCCTTAGGAATTAGAAATTTAAATATTCAAGGAGATTCTAAGTTTGTCATAGATACCATTAATAAAGCATCTAACATTGGTATCCATCTAAAAGACATCATTACAAACATTCAGTTTCTTTTACAAAATTTTTCTGAAGTTGAGATTACCCACACCTACAAAGAAGGCAAGAGGGTCACTGATGCTTGTGCCAACCTTGGTCAACAATTCTCAGGATGGAAGGTATGGTGATAAGGGGCTCATATACACCCAAAAATTAGAGAGATCATTCAAAAGGAGATGATGTAGCATGAATGATGCACTTTGATGATGAAGATAGCTTTCAAAGGCAGTCCATGTGGAGAAGGCCATTGCAGATCATGGAAAATGATAACCTTAGTACTTCCTTGAGTGTCATGATTAATTCCTGGTATCATGAGGTGGAGGTGCAAGAGTTACATCATGAAAACCAAGGGGGAATTATTTTCAAGCATGAAAGTAGACGTCACCGCGGTGGGCCATTTTGTAAAGTGAGCCTTCACATCTGCATTCAGTGCAAACAAAACTGAGGGCTTGTTATTTGTTCAAAGATCAAGGCAGTAATTGGGGTATGAAGAGCCAAAAATTCTAGAAATTTTAGAGGACACTGGTGGAAAATAGGCTTCTTGAGTTTTTGAGGTCACTGAAGAGCAGGGTGCTAATTTTTGGGGAACTGCTGATAATAAGGAGAAGATGCATATAGAAGAAGCTGGTGAGGGTTTAGATAATGAGAATGATTGGAAAATAGATATTGGGGCCTTGAAGTTCCACATTCAAAAGCTAGAAAAGGTCTTCACCAAAGGCCTTTGAAATAACATTCTGTTGAATATGACTATGTTGGAAGTGGTGGGTAAACTAGGGAATGCTGACAATGAGAATCTTAAGGATCTTGTTAATTCTATAGTTATAAAGTTTCATCATTTCTGTCTCTGGTCTTTCTAGTGTTTTGTTGCTTCTGACTTTGTTTCTCAGTTGTGCCATTGGTTTGGTGTTGGCATCTTTTGTTTGCCAGCCTTCCTATCTTTTCTGACTGTATAGGGTTCGGCCCCTGGTTTTCCACCTTAATTAATCAAAAATAATAATAGGTAAAAGAATACATAGATTCTATTTTTAATAACAATTAAATAGATAAACATATATATGTTGAACCAATAAATGATAAAACACACATAATGGATTGTCTAATGGAATATTAATTACTATATGAAATAATATTTTGCACAAAAAACACAATTTCAAATACTCAAATGCATAGATATAAGTATGCGGTAGTTAATTCTCTTTTTCATTCACAAATGAAAAACCTTTCAAACAAACATCACATATATTGTAAATAACAGTGGTCTAGTTTAGAAAATTTCTCACTCATTTTATTCTTCTATATTCTTTTTTCTATATCCCCCCTCTTTTCTTTTTACAACCAAAAATATATATCGTTGCCTTAACTCATCCATCTTTTAAACTAAACTAGAGTTAAAGTAACTCTGACCCATACAGGATTTAGTTTTTAAAAATTCAATAAAGATTAAGTTTCAAATAGAAAAGTAACTGAATAAAAGAGACTATGTAAGTAAAATCATTATTGAAGTGATGAACTAAGATCTCCATATTTGTTGTATTCAGTGGGGTAGACACATTGAGCTTTCCACTCTTGAAATGCTATAACAAACTCCTAAACTTTCAAAAGATTTGGGTATGCTAACATGTTTTATCCTTGCTTTCCAGATGTTTTCTTCCCTCCAAAATTTTCCCATCTTCTCTACATGCTCTACCAGTGTGTCAATAAAGTGGAAAATAAGTGACTCTACCTTTGAAACAGGAGAGAAGTTTTCAGTTGATAAGTTGTCACTTTATTTAATGATGTTAATCTTTTCCTTAAAGGACTAAATCACAACATTGACGTCTTTTATTGGTTTTCCATCATATTTTATATATTTGATATCAATACTCTATAGATCATGCTATAATGACTGAATGAATTCAATTATTTTCTTGATCATTTTTGTGATTTCCAATCGTCCTTGTCTGGATACTAAATTTCTCCATTCAATATTTTTCTTACTCGCATATAATATATCTTCATCCAGTCCTGTCAAGTTTTTTTCTGATAAAAACTTTGTTATCCCATATTTTTGCACCTCATCAGTTTGGTTCATCACGCTCATCCATTTTCCTTCATCTTTTATCCACAAAGCATTTTGAGTCTTCAAATCTTCAATAGTAATCATGGTTAGATCATATACATTCTTTAATTTATGAATGTATTATGTACCTTTTAGGATGATGCCATCTAACCAACTATCAAATACTCTGGTAATCATTTTACCTCCATGTATTTGGTCCAACATCCTTTGATTGATAGAATATTTTTGGTCAAATGACAAGGCATTTGGGTAATTAGTTGTGGATCTAGACTATGAATGGCATCAATGTACTCAGCCATTAACTGAATAGTCTATTTTAACTCCTTTTTATCCTTTTCATCCTCCCAAGTTATGCTGAATATCATTTTAGTGGATGATTCTAGATGATGCACATCTGTGGCATGTGATGCCATCCCAAGGTCTACCTTTTCAATTGTAAAATCCTGAACAGTAGGATCTTGAACTTCTTCATTGGTTTTTAGCTAAGCAATTTCTGCATTCTAGTTCCCTGTGTTTGGGTCAACATCTACCCTGGATGTTGTTTTTAACTTTTCTGATTTAGGAGCTTTCCCTAAACACTTTTTCACCATATCTTCCAATGGTAATGAAAATGTAACTACTTTCATTTTATTACTGATTGAACTTTCTAGCCATTTAGGTGCAAAGGGTGAGGCTTCTTTATCAAGATTAGTTGATCAGAAGGCACAATTGAAATAATCATTAGTTCAATAGAATCAGAAGGAATCATTGTATGTTGATTTGTAATAACCTCTTTCATTATTGGTCAATCAAAATCTTTATCACATTTGGCTTCTTTTGAATCCTCTTCAAAATTCAAATACATAATCACTTTTTTAGAAATCTGATTCTTTTTCTTATTATGAGTCCTTGACCTAGTGGCATGAGGAGGAAGGGTAGTTACAAGGGCCTTCTCAAATTCTTTGATGATAGGATCCATTCCAATTTTTGACTTGGAAGTACCTACATCATAGATAGTAATAAGTTGGTTAAATGAGCTTATTGGGAATAGAGATTCAATTATTGCTGTACATTGCTGGGAGACTATGTTTCGATCTCCTCCCAATTTTTTCTCTCTCAGCCATTTTTTAGTTCTCCTTTAACTGGGAGGGTCTTAAATTCAATTATATCTTCTTCACTTTTCTCCCAATTAATTCTTGGAATAGATGATTGTTTTATCTATTCAAATTGAGGATCAGTCACCTATTCATCATTGTCAACAATTCTATAAATGTCCATGTTTAATTTAAGGGTAATTATCTACCCTAGGGAGAACCTGGACCATATTCTTCTTCTGACTTCAAATTCATCTGAACAATCCTCCCAATAATCCTGTAATTGAGGAATATTTGAAAACCCTATTTCAAGATCCAAGTTATCTCTAGAAAAACCTTTGCTATCAAATTATGGTTTGGCTGTGAAGTATTGAAAATTAAATTTCTTAAGATCCAATTCTAAATTCAAAGCATCAGATGTTTTTTTTCATGAATAACATCCAAGTTAAATAGGAAAAGATATACATATTTATTCTTCATTGGGAATTTTTTATCTACATGTGCTAATTGCCTACATATTTCTATTAACACAAATTGGTCAAGAACATACCTCAATAACCTCAAAGGTTCACCATCAAAACCCCAACTCTGATATAAGTGAACCTGGAAAATTGAATGAAAAAACTACCATAAATATTAATTAGCTGCATAGCTTCATTAGATAACCTTTTATTGATGTTGTTTGACAATTCAAAAGTTATTTTCCTAGTAAAAACATCATTGACCCTCCTATAATCCTCATAGCAGTTATGCATTTGTAACTATGAGTAATAATCATAAATTTTACTATCTTCAACTAAGGGTGTATTAAGTAACTGTACACATTGTCTTGTAGAAGCCAGGCAATAGAGGAGGTATGAAGACATATAAAACTCTCTATTTCCCAAATAATTACTTAAACCTAGATGCAAACTTTCAGCTACAATTTTTGCCCAATATAAATATTGCTCTCCCTGGAGAATCACCTAAATGAAAAATTACATCCAATCCTCCCAATAATATGCATGAGCATTACCCTTTAGCCTATGTAGTAATACTATAATATCTTGTACTTCTGGAATCATATGATTTCTCGTTAATGGTCTGGGCAGTCTTGAACCTCCTTTTTGTAATTTTAAGAGCCAATTCCTAAAAATCACACTCTTTCAAATTGCTTTCTTTAATGAAAAATAACCATATGAAGAAGTAATCCTAAGGTTAGAGTATGGTCCTTGGGAGGAGTTCTCATTACAAAAATTAGGTTTTGTTTGTTAATATGTAGTAAAACATTGCCATCTATAGTCTTGATTCATCTATCCTGAGGTTCATATCTATTTATGCATTCAAGGACTAATTCAGGGCATTAGATAGCCATGAGAAAGGCTGTAGCTTCAGCTGAACTACTTTCTAAAATTTTATGCATCATAGGATTTAACACATGATTTCTAGCCCTTTCCTTAAAATCTTCCAAATCATATTGGACCAGAGAAGTGTCCCCAATTTTAGGTGGAGAACATATGAGACTAGGGCCATGCTCATAATCAAGACAAGGGAATTTCATGGCTACAGGTCAGAGAATATAATGAAAAGAGAATGTTTTGATTTTTTTTTTATATAAATAATGCCGCAAATTGAAAAGGATCCTTATTTCCAACCAAGTAAAGGAACCATCTTATAGTAAGAGTGAAACTCACCTTAAATTTATCTAAAATCACTACAAATTCAAGCAATCAAATATCTTATACCACCTATGTTGTTCTCCCTTGTATCACCTAGTATGTTTGTTTGCTAAATTTGAATTATTCTCTCTTGATACATATATTGATAAATATCAAATAATTAAATAAAAATAATACGTGCGAAACATGGTTGACAAGACATGCATTCTGACATATACATTAATGGCAAGTGTATTTTATGCACAATTCTAATGAGTAATAATTATCTTTAACCTTGTGAAAATTCAAAACTTTCTACCTTATAATGAGTTTCAGATATATTCTCCTCTAAATCTCCTACTAATTTTAACTTAGAGAAATCCTTAGGGTGAGATGAGAGTATAGCCATTGAACCATTGAACCATTAAACTTTTGAAAATTGTGGTTCAACTTTGGGGTTCAATGATACGAAATAAAATACACATACTGACTAATAGTCACATGAATTTTATAGAAACTTTTGAAGTTTGAAACATTGAACTGTTGAACTCTTTGAACTCTGAAAAAGGGTTCAAGTTCAACCAAAAGTTTCAAAGACATAATTGAAATACAAAGGAACAAATAATTCACTTTGATAAATATTGAACCATTGAACTTTGCTATGTAGGTTCAATTAGTAGGTTCAAGTGATAGGTTCAAGTGGTACTTTAATTTATACAAGGGAATTGAGTGAACATGACTCTTTACAAAACATCGAGTATTAAATTATTGAACCATTGAACTTTTTGAACCATTTAACTCTTTGAACCATTGAACTTATTGAACTTTTGAACTCCGAAAAAGGTTCAAGTTCAAAGGTTCAATTCTTTTAGAACTTTTGAACGATAGGCAGATGAACTTTCTTAAATAAAGAGTCAACTTAGTGAACAAAGGTATGACCAACAAGGGGAAATAATAAGTTGACTATTTCTTAAGGAGAGTACATGAAAAATTATATAAGGGTGACTCAAAAGCTAACATTGGCTATGACTGGGGATTGTATTTCATGACAAAATGCAAAGAACTCAGAAACTCTGGTTACGTAGACCGGGGACACAAAAATGAAAGAAAAAGGAGAAAGACAAACCAAAAATGGGAAAGGAAAACACAAAACACAACATCAAAAAAAAATGCTATGTACAAAACAAGGGATACCTATTTCACAGTCGATAAAACTTGAGATCCTGTCCATTAAAGGATAGGGGTAAAACAACTCCATCCAGATATTCCAATTTAAAAGAATTAGGACCAAGTACCTGATGAATTTTAAAAGGCCCTTTCCAAAGTGAATCAAATTTACCATGTGCTCCTTTAGGTTATCTCCTTCTAACCCATAACAATACTTCATCTCCTTCCATGAACTTTTTGGGTCTAGTTTTCTAATCAAAAATCTTTTTAACTCTAGTTTGATGAGTAGTAATATGATCAACTAGTTCACACCGCTCCTCTTCAATCTTAGTTAAATACATAACTATTTCTTCTAAATAATCTTGAAAGTACTGATATTTAATAACATTTTTTAATCTAGCTATAGATAATTCCAAAGGTAATGATAGTTGTGCTCCTAGTCCATAAACTAGCTCAAATGGTGCCATTCATATTACTCTTTTTAGGGTTACCCTGTTAGCCAAAGTGCTTCGTATAGTCTCTTATGCCAATCTTTGGGGTTATCATTTACCAATTTCTTCATGATGGATATCAAATTTTTATTATTAGACTCTACTTGTCCATTCCCTTGAGGTTAACAATCTGATGAATGAGGAAGAGAGATACTATGTTCATAGTAGAATGAATTAAGCTCCATTGAAGAAAAACTGGTAGCATTATCTACCACAATCTTCTGAAGAACACCAAAATGTACCAGTATATTTTTTTGAGAAAATCACATACCACTTCTAAATTAGTTCTCTTCATAGGGATTGCTGCAACCCATTTTGTAAAATAATCAGTTGCTATTAGAATGTGTGTATGACCAACACTTGAAGGAGGTGAAAGAGGACCAATGAAGTCTAATCCCCATTGTTTGAAAGGTTCTTCAATAATGACAGGTCTCAGAGGTAATTTTGCAAGTTGTGGTCTTCCTAAAAAAATTTGCATTTTTCACAGTTAGCCACCAATATATATGCATCTTTGAACATACCTAGCCAATAATAACAATTTCTAAGGATTTTGAAAGCTTTGACCGATGAAGAGAAATGTCCACCACAGGCTTCATTATGAAAAACTTCCAATAGTCTATATTGTTGTTCCTTATCTACACATCTCAGAAAGGTTCCATATAGTCCTTTTTAAAATAGGACATCACCCCATATCACATATTTTTCTAATTTTAACTTCAGATTCCTTTTCTCCTTTAGGGATAAAAGACTGGGATAGTCTCCATAAGTAATATAGTGTGCCATGCTTAGGAACCAGGGATCTTGTAAGCTCACCAATAAGATAGTAGGAAGTTTTTCTTCTTCTTCTTCTTCTTCTTTACTTCTAGATATCAATTTTCACAAACCTTGACCTCTAACTAATTTGGTTGGCTTAATCTCTAGATCATATTCCTAAATTTTAACAACCCATGCTACTCTAACGTTCATCCCAACCTCTTGCTAAGTTAGAATGCTTTTCACAGCTGAACTAGGAACAAATATAACTAAATGAGAATGAAGTATATAAAATCTAAATTGTTTAATAGCCCTTACTATGGAAAAATCTTCTTTCTTAGCCAAAGAATATTTAAGTTCATGCTTCTTGAGAGGAACACTCATAAAGGCTATTGGGGTTTCTACATTTACTTCATTTTTCTGTAACAAGATGCCAGACATGGTATGTTCCAAAGCATAATAGTAACTAACAAAATATTTTTGAAAATCAATATTTACCAAAGTAGTTGTTTGTTCAATTTCTTCTTTAATGTCTTCAAATGTTTTTTTAGCAGCTTCATTCCATTTGAATGCTTGTTTTTCACTCGTCATCCCCACAATATGTTTTGTAATCTTAACAAAATTAGGAATGAACCTTCTAAGAAAATTAATCTGACCAAAGAAAGACTTAACTCTAGTCCTATTAGAAGGAAGACTTAATTATTGTATTGCTCTAACTCTTTGTGGGTCAATTTTGATTCCACCCTTTGAAACTAGGTGTCCTAATAATTTCCCTTCTATAACATAGAAAATTGACTTCTTAGGATTAAAAGATATCCCATGACTCAGGCATCTTTGTAAGATGGTCTCTAGATCCTGTAGATGATCTTCTCTTTTTCTAGAGAAAATAGTCAAATCATCAATGTAAATAACAATAATTCTATCTTTCAAATCTTTAAAGGATGAATCCATCACCCATTGAAAATTTGAACTAGCATTAATTAGATTGAAGGGCATACAGTTATAAGCAAAAGTTCCTTGAGGTGTTATGAAAGCAGTTTTATGTTGGTTAGCTATAGCTACACTTATCTGATTATAACTTGAGAACCCATCTAACATGGACATCATTTCTAACCCAGCAACAATTTGTAAGATGTGATCCATCATAGGCAAGGGATAATTATCTTTTAAACTGGCTTGATTCAAATCCTTGAAATCAACACAAATTCTTATTTCTTCATTCTTTTTGCACACTAGAACAATTTTCACTACTCAGGTGGAGTGATAAATTGGATAAATAATCCTAACCTTCAGTATCTTGTTAATCTCCTTAAAGATAGCCTCAACAACTTTTGGGTTATAATTTCTCAGCTTCTGCCTAAATGGAATTGCATTTGCTTTCAAAGGGATATGATGCTGAAACTATCCACATCTAAAATCTTTAAGGTCATCATAGCACTAAGCAAAGACATCATTATACTTAATCAATAGATTAATTAATTCATTTTCTCCTCTGGTGAATAACACTTACCAATGGAAATCCATTTGGGGCTAGTTTCACTTCCAATGTTGATTTTCTCATAATCCTCTATTTTGTTAGGATTTTGGACAAGTTTGCTTTTAGTATATTCATCTTGTCTAGTGAACAAATGTTCTAGAGAGACCAGTCCTTTAGCGATTTTGTTTCCTTTTAATTAAACTACATCATTTTTTGAATTGATCCCTAGATCAAGACTAAATAATTTACATTCTATTTCAGAACCTTCAAAATAAGTTCCTAATAACATATCAACATTCTCCAAAAAAATTGTGATCTATTTATTATTCTCAAAAACTTGCTAATTTTCACTATTATCCAGGACATTAAGATGATAGATTATTTCTATTCTATATGAATCCTTTTTAAAATCAAGGTGTGGGAGAAGAAGAGAAGTTGATACTACTAGAGAATCTTACCAAGTGTTCTGGTCTCTAGGAATTGCTTCAATAGAAAAGGCATCAAAACATTCTGTCTCATCCTAGACTCTATTTCTATAATGTCTTAATCTATCATTTTTAACTAATAAAATGCCTCTCACTTGTTTGACAATTAATTCAGCGTCTCCTTTTGCCTTGAGTATTTTTATACCTTTTCCTTTAGCTTCATTTAACCCAAGAAATAAAACTTCATATTATGAAGTATTATTAGTGTTTTTAAATTCAAGTTTGAAAGAGTAAAGAAAATTTTTACCTTTAGGTGAGATCAACATAACTCCTACTCTTGAACTAGTGGTAGTACAACTACCATCAAATTTTATGGTCTATGAATCACCTGAATGAATATTCTTTGGGACAAATTCTTCTTTTAAATCTTCAGAGGAGAGAAAATAGTTACCAAATTCACATTCTTCAAATAGAATCTAAGACTTAGAATCATCAGAAGGATATACTGTAAACTTGTATTTAGGTTCAAATTCTAGCTTAAATTTCTACTTTCCCATTGGAATTTTAGCTTTTGACCAATCCAATTTAATCTGCCCTCCCAAATATTTGTAAAAAGTTCTACTCAACATCTCATAACTAGCGGGGATATCTGCTACCAAGATAGTCAACTTCACCTTTTTATCGGGATAAGCTGAAAGATCAACTCATGCATCTTTGATTTGTCTGAGCAAAGAAATCTATTTGTCATCCATGGAGTAACATCTACCAATTTTTTTTGTAAGGGATAGGCCTAAGGCATTATATTATTAGAAGCACCTGAGTCTATGATATAATTGTTGAGTTTGTGACCATTTATGTACAAAGAAACATAAAATGGGTTGGGTTTCATATCAGCCATATAAGAAGTATCATAAAATGAATTGAGGGTCATTCTAAAAGTATGAGTAGGTGATTTAGATGGAGAATTAAATAATTGGGCAATGGGAGACTCAGTATTAACATTTAATTGACATTTAGGTTTGACTTGTGTAGGACCATTTTTGACATATTTAACTAATTTATAAAGTTATTTAGGTTTCAACTTGAGATATCTAGTAGGGGATATTTGAATCTTTGCAGACTTACAAAATTCTAAAATATCAAAAGAAGTCTCACAATCATTTTTATACAATAACTTACTTTATTGTGTCTTATCATCAAAAGTTTTAGTAAAAGGTTCCTTACCTTTAACAAACACTTCTTGAGTATTAGAAAATCTTGGATTCTTTTGAATTCTAGTAAGCACAGCACATGAAGGATCTTCAAAAGTAACCAATATTTCACATTATCTTTCTAAATCTAAATCATATTCTAAGAAGTGTATTTCAGAGTCACTAGGTCTCTCAAAGCTTCTTTCTTCTTCAGTAATCTCCCCTAAGACATCTTGAGTAGCAGTCATTTGGTTATATCTAAGCATCTCTGGACAAGAATTTCCATCATGAGAAGTAGTTAAATGAAAGACACACATGTTATTTCTTCTAGGAGGGGCTTCTATAGTCAATCTTGGTTGTGTTGATGCAAGTGGTAATGTCTTTCTAGTATTTACTTATTGATTTCTCCTTCCCATATCCTGATATGGTTGTTGGAATTAATTACTAGTCTTCAGTAATTATTTCTTAAGGGAAATCATATCATTGACTAGCCTTTGAACCATAGGATTCATAGAGGACAAAGGATGAGCATTAGGTACTTGTAATTCTTTCTTCCATTTTATGGCCATAATAAGATCATCTTCTAACTCAACTGCCAATGATTATGTTCCTATTAAATCAACAATTGCATCTCTTCTGAGATGAAAACTTATATCAGGAGGCATAGAATTGAAGCATTTTTATTCTCAACAGTTAGTCTTTTAGAAATAGGAATCTTGTGCACAATCCTATTGAATTTGGCTATAAATTCCCTCATGGGTTCATGTATTTCATTCTTGAGCTGAGTCAATTGAGCTAGAAGGGAATGTTCATCTTCTACACTTTTGAACCTATTTTTAAACATAGTTTTCATATCATTCCAACTTGTGATTGAGGAATCAATTAGATGATAAAACCATTGTGCTGCAATATTAGTTAGAGTTTATACAAAAAGCCTTATGGCTACATCTTGATGTTGTACGCCTAACACACCACATGCTACTGCAAAAGCACTTAAATGTTCCTCTAGTGATTGTCTTCCATCTCCATTAAATTTGGGTAAATTTTCCCTTGCAGTTTTAGGAAAAGGATTAAGGTTGGCCCCTAAATTTAGAGGTCCTATAGCTACTCCCCAAGGTTGGGACATTAGAGGAAAACTTATGATAGAAGGAAAGATAGTACCAAAAAGGGTTAAGGCTTGACAGACAGAGGATGTAGAGGGTTTTTGAGGGCTAGGAGGTCTACTTCTAGTTTTTATAACATGGGTAGGAATATAAGGAAAATTAAGGCTTTGTAATGTTTGAAAATTAGAATCTTCAATTCCTTCTCTTGTCATAAACCTTGTGTATCTGCTAGAATCTAGCTTATGATATTATAATTATTAACTTCACACTTCAGGGGGTTTTAATTCCTTACTACATTTTCTGCTTGTCTTCTTCTTTGCTTGAGTAACAATAATCTTATATTATCAGCCAATTCTTCTTCTTTTTCTAATATTCTACTTGCCAATCTATAATCATCAATATTCGGATGAGAACACCAATCAAGAGTATTTAACTAACTAATTATATCTTCTTGTTCATCTTAAAAACCAAAATTTGGTTACAAAATAGGAATTATATTTTCATGAGGAAGCACCATTTTTGCCTCATATTAAGGTGACCAATCTATTTCGTTCACCAACATAGTCACCAAAAAATTGTTGGCTAACAGAGTTGTCCTTATATAAAAATATTATATTTTAACTCCATACCCTTCTCTCAAGAACAAATAAGTTAAATAATAAATGGGTGAACTATCAAGAGTAGTTCCCCTCTAAATTAAGTTATAACTCCCTTTAAGATTTTCAATGACTTTTAACCAGAATCTGCTTAAAGGTAGACTAAAATCCATACATCATTATGTTATGAATGTGAGATTTTATGACAGCAATAGGTAACAGGATACATAGATTCTATTTTCAATAATAATTAAATAGATAAACATATATATACTAAACTAATAAATGATAAAAAAAACATATAATGGATTGTCTAATGGAATATTAATTACTAAATGAAAGAATATTTCACACAGAAAACCCAATTTCAAATACTCAAACGCACAGATCCAAGTATGTGGTAGTTAATTCTCCTTTTCATTTACAGATGAAAAACCTTTCAGACAAACATCACATATATTGTAAATAATAGTGGTCTAGTTCAGAAATTTTCTCACTCCTTTTCTTATTCTATATTCATTTTTCTATATCCCCCTCTTTTATTTATACAACCAAAACTATATATCATTGCCTTAACTCATCCATATTTTAAACTAAACCAGAGTTAAAGTAACTCTGACCCATACGGGATTTAGTTTTTACAAATTTAATAAAGATTAAGTTTCAAATAGAAAAGTAACTAAATAATTGAATAAAAGAGACTATGTAAGTAAAATCATTGTTGAAGTGACAGACTAGGATCTCTGGATTTTTTGTATTTAGTGGGGTAAACACATTGAGCTTTCCACTCTTGAAATGCTATAATGAACTCCTAAACCTTCAAAATATTTAGGTATGATGATGTGTTTTATCCTTTCTTTCTAGATTTTTTTTTTCATCTGAATTTTTCCCATCTTCTCTGCATGCTCCAGGAGTGTGTCAATACAACGACAAAGAAGTGAATCTACCTTTTAAATCTGAGAGAATTTTTTAGTTGATAAGCTGTCACTTTATTTAATGATGTTAGTCTTTTCCTTAAAGGACTAAATCATAGCATTAACATCTTTTACTAGTTTTCCATCATCTTTTATATATTTGATATCAATACTCTATAGATCATGGTATAATGAATGAATGAATTCAATTATTTACTTGATATTTTTTGTGATTTCCAATCATCCTTGTCTAGATACTAAATTTTTCCATTCAACATTTTTATTACTCGCATATAATATATCTTCATCCAATCCTGTTAAGCTCTTTTCTGATAAAAAATTTGTTATCCCATATTTTTGCACCTCATCAATCTGGTTTATCATGCTCATCCATTTTCATTCATCTTTTATCCACAAAGAATTTTATGTCTTCAAATATTCAATAGTAATCATGGTTAGATCATATACATTCTTCAATTTATGAATGTATTATGTACCTTTCAAGAGGATGTCATCTAACCAACTATCAAATAATTTGGTCATCATTTTGCCTCTGTGTATCTGATCCAACATCCTTTGATTGATAGGAGATTTTGGGTCAAATGACAATGGAATTTGAGTAATTGGTTGTAGATCTGAATGATGAATGGTGTTAATGTACTCAGTCATTGACTGCACAGTCTATTTTAACTCCCTTTTATCCTTTTCTTCCTTCCAAGTTATACTGAATATCCTTTTAGTGGATGCTTCTAGATGATGCACATCCACAACATGTGATGTCATCCCAAGGTATACCTTTTCAACTATAAAATCTTGAATAATAGGATATTGAACTTCTTCATTGGTTTTTAGCTAGGCAATTTCTGTATTCTAGTTTCCTATGTTTGGGTCAACATCTATCCTGGATGTTGTTTTTAACTTTTTGGATTTAGGAGATTTCCCTAAACAATTGCTCACCATATCTTCCAATGGTAAATAAAATGTAACTACTTTCATTTTATGACTGATTGAACTTTCCAGCCATTTAGGTGTAGAGGGCGAGGATTCTTTATCAAGATTCAGTTGATCAAAAGGCACAATTGAAACAATCATTAGTTTAGTAGAATCAGAAAGAATCATTACTGTTGATCTGTAATAACTTCTTCCATTATTGTCAATCAAACTCTTTATCACATTTGGCTTCTTTTGAATCCTCTTTAGAATTCAAATACATAATCGCATTTTTAGAAATCTGATTCTTTTTCTTATTATGAGTCCTTCACCTAGTGGCATGAGGAAGCAGGGTAGTTACAAGGGCCTTCTTAGATTCTTTGATGATAGTATCCCTTCCATTTTTTGACTTAGAAGTACCTACATCATAAATAGTAATAGTTTGGTTAAATGAGCTTATTGGGAATAGAGATTCAATTATTGTCGTACATTACTACAAGACTATGTTTTGAGCTCCTCCCAATTTTTTCTCTCTTAGCCATTTTTTAGTTATCCTTATTACTGGGAAGGTCTTAACTTCAATTATATCTTCTTCACTTTTATCCAAATTAATTTTTGGAATAGATGATTGTTTTATCTATTCGAATTGAGGATCAGTCACCTGTTCATCATTGTCAATAATTCTAGAAATCTCCATGTTTAATTTAAGGGTAATTATCCAAATATTGCTCTCCCTAGAGAATCACTTGTATGAAAAAGTACATCCAATCCTTCCAATAATATGCATGAGCATTGCCCTTTATCTTATGTAGTAATACTATAATATCTTATACTTATAGAATCATATTATTTCTTGTTAATGGTCTGTGTAGTCTTGAACCTCCTTTTTGGAATTTTAAGAAACAATTCCTAGCAATCATGCTCTTGTAAATTACTTTCTTTAATGAAAAATAACCATATGAAGAAGTAATACTGAGGTTAGAGTATAGTTCCTTGGGAGGAATTATCATTACAAACATTAGGGTTTGTCTATTAATATGCAGTAAAAAATTGCTATTTATAGTCCTAATGCATCTATCCTGAGGTTCATATCTTTTCATGCATTCAAGGACTAATTCGAGGCATTGGATAGCCATGGGAAAGGCTGTAGCTTTAACTAAACCACTTTCTACAATTTTATACATCATAGGATTTGACACAAGATTTCTATCCCTTTCCTTAAAATCTTCCAAATCATATTGGACCAGAGAAGTGTCCCCAATTTTAGGTAGAGAACATATGAGACTAGGGCCATGCTCGTAATCAAGACAAACGGATTTCATGGCTATAGGTCAGAGAATATAATGAAAAGAGAATGTTTTGAATTTTTTATAAAATAATGCCATAAATTCAAAAGGATCCTTCTTTCCAACCAAGTAAAGGAACCAACATACAGTAAGAGTGAAGCTCACCTTAAATTAATCTAAAATCACTATGAATTCAAGCAATTGAATATCTTATACCACATGTGTTATTCTCCTTTGTATTGCCCAATATGTTTATTTGATAAATTTGAATTGGTCTCTCTTGATATAGATATTTATCAAGATTGAATAATTAAATTGAAATAATACGTGCTAAACATGCCTGACAAGACATGTATTCTGACATATGCATTAATGGAAAGCATCTTTTACACATGATTCTGATGAGTAATGATTATCTGTAACCTCATGAAAATTCAAAATTTTCTACCTTATAATAATATTCTCCTGTAAATCTCCTGCTAATTTTAACTTAGAGAAATCCTTAGGGTGAGATGAGACTATAGCTGTTAAACCATTGAACCATTAAATTTTTGAAAATTATGGTTCAACTTTGGGGTTCAATGATATGAAATAAAATACACATACTGACCAATAGTCACATGAATTTTCTATAAACTTTTGAAGTTTGAAACATTGAACTATTGAACTCTTTGAACTTTAAGACATTGAATCGTTGAACTTTTAAACTCTGAAAAAGGGTTCAAGTTCAACTAGAAGGTTCAAAGCCATAATTGAAATACAAAGGAACAAATAGTTTTTTTTGAGAAATATTGAAGCATTGAACTTTGCTATGTAGGTTCAATTAGTAGGTTCAAGTGGTACTTTAATTTACACAAGGGAACTGAGTGAACACGACTCTTTACAAAACATTGAGTATTAAATTATTAAACCATTGAACTCTTTGAACCATTGAACTTATTGAAATTTTTAACTTTGAGAAAGGTTCAAGTTCAAAGGTTCAATTATTTTATAAATTTCACAAACAAGAAATAATAGGTAGATGAACTTTCTTAAATAAAGAGACAACTTAATGAACAAAGGTATGACCAATAAGGGGAAATAATAAGTCGACTATTGCTTAAGGAGAGTACATGAAAAATTGTATAAGGGTGACTCAAAATCTAACATAGTAGCATATAGTTGCTTCATGTTTAGACCCACAAAAATTCCATAGAGTCCTATTTAATGGCCTCCCCTAATATTCATGTAATTAACATTTGTTGCAATAACCAAATTTGAAAATTTGAGTATCTTCCTATGTATTTCATAGTCTTCAAACAACCATACATTTTAATGTTTGATAGGATATCACATAATCCAAGTTATAATAACTAACATAGATCTAATGAGATAGTAAATTTTTCCCCCATATGTGACCACATAAGTCAATTTATTTTTTTCCTCTACACACCAACACAAGTAGTAGTTTGTCCCCTCCTCGTTATCCTCATCTGTAATAACTTCCTAAATATGCCCTACATCAAAAAACAAAAAAATCTTTAATAATTTTCTATAGATATATATATCAAATTTAGTACATAACACATGCTTTCAATTTAATTTACTATATACTTTAAATATAAAAAATCATTTTGTACATGGTTCTATTAATTCATATACATGGTCAAAGTTATTTGATGATGTCATATCTATAAATTATAATGATGGTGGAACATTATATGTGTTAATTGTACTTACATGTTCATAAATCCTTTCATCCACCCACTCTTATGATTTTAAATCATTCCAAATAAAGTCCATGCATGTTGAATAAAAGTGTGCCATCTACCTCGTATGAACTATCTAAGAACCTACATTTGAGCTATGAAATGAGTGGAACTTACTTGACCTTGTTAATATCATAAAATATTAATATATTTACAATTTTTCTTCCTCCATAAGCTATACATATCTATGAATACTATAATTTTCTTGAGCACCATGGGCCATTTTCTGATTACACCATTCAACTATGTTTTTTGCATCTGTCAAATCAACAACATATTAAATCTTTAACTCCTCTATTTTAAGCACTCTTTTGAAACATGTTTCTAAATCATAATTCTCCCTTTTAAATGGACTAATTTATTTAAAATCCAAATATGTTTTATGCCAATGGTCACATGCATCCTACTGAACTAGTAGAACATTTGTGCATTCTAAAACTGTGATGTGTAATTATCTGACCAAATATAATGTTGATTGAAAGTAATGTTTATGTCAATCAAATTTCCATATAACATATAAAAATAACCTTACATATACTTTTAACAATGTTTTTGATCATCACTGACATAGAAGTGGTAATCCCTTAATATTTTCAATCATCCTTTATATTTTGAATCCTATATGCATGAAAATGGAAATTGAACTTCCATTTGTGGTTGCAATGTGTAATTATCTGTAAACTTAACTATTAAAAAAATAATACCAAGTGTTAATTTTTTCTTATTTAACTTGAATTATTAATCTATCTAGCGATTCTATGTGTGTGCCTTTCATACTCATAAACAATTTCCTCCCTATATTTGAGCATACATTTGGAAAAATGTATTTGTTTTTTGACAAGATCACACCTTCTAGATTACTTTCCATATTTTAATTGATATGTCATAGATTTATATCTACCAAAAACAACTAATTATTTTCAAAATTTGTGTACTCTCCTCATGGGTACAATTTTTCAATTTTGGCAATCCACCATAAATGTTGTAAGTTCCATCCAAACATGCTTTGTTATAAAAATAAATTATCCATCTGGTCTTTCTTAAAAAATGGTTGGGATATATTCCCTTGCTTATTTTGGTGGATCTTCCATTCCACACTCCTAAAAAATGTTTTTAGTATGCAAATTATAATGAACATGATGAAAAACATCATAATGCATTAAAAATTCAACATGCTGCCTACAACAAGTGGTGCTTATGTGATTGATTTTCACATATAAGGGTTTGGCCATTTCAAAATATATTTGAATAATATAAATTTATGGATACTTTTGAACAAATTTAGAGTACAATTGTGTTTGAGTCATATCCAAAAATATTTTAGAAGTGGTTCACGTTTATAATAACCAACTCTTTTTTTCACTACATCTCTTATATTAGGTGACACCCTTGTGATATCTTTAAAAAATTATTTAATTAAGTATTTTAGGGCATCATCTATAGCCTTGTATTTCCATAGGAGTCTACTAGAGAATGGCCACAAGTCATTATTAGCAACATCAAGTCTTTTACATCTCCCAATTTATTTTATTATTTTTTTCTATTTATGTTCAATTCTCTACTTGTTTGCCTAATCAAGAATGTGTTCCTTGTTTAACAACTTAAAATACAAGTTGTAATAACATGTCAGACAACATTACCATCTTTGGTGTGTTTATTCACACCTAATTTATGGGATGTATGATGTACATTTTAAATAATTTCCTTCTTTTAACCATTACTATTAGATGTTCTTGGTCCTAAGGTGTTCATTTTAAGTGTCACCTTAAGCACTTTCATCAATGTAATAAACAATTGACATATTTTAGATTTATTTTGTTTCTTGAATTTCCAGTCCTAAATTCTTTCAGCCTTTATTCTTGTATGGTGGTTAGACATTTTTTTATGCATTTGTTTCAAAATGTTTTCATCAATTGTAATTAAATACATGGGTCTTATTTTGAAAATCCTAAGAGGTATTATTGGTGCTAAAATTGGTTGATTTGGTTTTACCATATTATTATCTTCATTAGTAGTTTCTTCATTGAATGGTTTTCCCATATTATTTTCTTCATTAGTAGTTTCTTCATTGAAGAGTGTTCCCATATTATTTTTTTCATTGTTACTTTCTTAAATTGATGTTTCCATGTAATTTTAATGATTTCTAGAGGCTAAATCATCATGAATATTATAATCATCATCTAAATTAAAATTGATGAAATTTGAATGTGGACGTCTATTATAATTTAGTATACTATCAAAATTGACAATTAGACTTTCAAAATTTGGTATACTATTAGAATTTGGTATACTATCACTATTCATTTCATCATTATTTTTGACATTAATTTTCCTTAGAGGTAGTAGACTTGCATGAATTCTTTACATTCATTTCCTTTATTTTTATCTCATCACTTCTATTTCTTCCATTTTTTTTTCACTTTAACTTCTTATCTATAGTACAATTTGCATCACCAATGATTACAAAAAGTTATTAAATTTAGAGGGTGGGGATGGTTATCAAAATATTAAATAAAAGACATGCATCTTGTGGAGTACCAAGTGGGTAAAATGATCAAATTATTAAAAAAACATACATCCACTATGTAGCCAAACCATGATTAGATAATTTATCTAATTTTGAGGGTGCGGATAATGATCAAATCATTAAAAAATAGACTTGAATTATGCATTACCAAGTGGGTATAATGATCAAATTATTAAAAAAATAGACCTACACTATGTAGTCAACCATGATTAGAAAAAAAAATTCTACTTTTGAGGGTGGGTATAGTGATCAAATCATTAAAAATAGACCTATATTGTGTAAAATGAAATAGAGCATAATACACAATAGACATAACTCTCGATGTGAAAAAATACATTGACATATATGTATTTTTTTTTATACTATTTTACTAACCAATAGACAATGCATACATTATTTTATGTGTATATTGATTTCATAATTTATCTTAAACCTAAACCCTATACACTAAAAGCTTAAACTCTAAATTCTAAAACCTAAACAAATTAGGTTCACATGGCCCCATTTGATCCAAATCAATCACTGATTGCCCAAATGAAATAATTAGCCCAATATTTGAGGACATTAAGGTAAATTAAGCCAAAAATCACATTATATATTAAAAAATAGGTTCAATGATCTCAAACTATCCATAATTATCTTTGTGATAAGTTTGTAGGACTCAATTTAGCCCAAATCATATCACTAATTGCCTAAATTGACTAATTGGTTCAATTTATGATGATATTGGGGAAAATTGATCCTAAAATCACACTATGTATTCATAAATATGTTTAATTAACTCAAATTGGTCCCTATTACATTCATTATTAGACCCTAAACCCTAAATTGTAAACCCTAAACACTAAAAAAATCATTTTAGCCCCAACTAACATTAGTTAGAGTAATAGTTAGGTTCATATGGCTCAATTTGGCCCATATCACATCATTTATTACCCCAATTAACTAATTATCTCAATCTATGATGAAATTAGGGGCTAATTGATCCAAAAATCATATTTTGTAGTCATAAATAGGTTTAACAAACTCAAATTGGCCCCAATTGCCTTCATGATTGGATCTTATACCCTAAACCATACACCATAATCCTTAAGTCTTAAATCCTAAACACTAAACCAATCAAATTAAGCCTAATAAACATATTTTAGGGTAAGAATTAGGTTCATGGGGCTCAATTTGGCCCAAATAACATCATTGATTATCCCAATTAACTATTTGACTCAATTTATTATGGCATGTGGGATAATTAAGCCCAAAATCACATTCTATAGTCATAAATAGGTTCAACAAGTGCCAATTATCCATATTTTCCTTTGAGATAGGTTCATAGGCTTAATTTGGCCTAAATGATATCACTAATTTCCCCAATTGATTAATTGGATCAATTTGTGAAGACATTAGGGAAAACTGAGCCCAAAATCACAAGATGCAATAAAAAATAAGTTTAATGAGTGCAAATTGGTCCTAATTCCAGTCACGATTAGACCCTAAACCCTAAAACTTAAGACCTAAGCCTAAAACCCTAAATTATAAACCTTAAACCCTAAAAAAGTTGATTTAGCCCCAACTAACATCATTTTGAGTAATAATTAGGTTTAAAGGGCTCAATTTGGTCCAAATAACATGGATCAATCTGTAATTACATTAGGGTTAATTAATCCAAAAATCATATTCTATAGTCACAAATAGGCTCAATGATCTCAAATTGGCCCAAATTACTTTCATGATTAGACCCTAAACCCCAAACCCTAATCCTTAATCCCTAATCCCTAAACCCTAAACCCTAAACCATTTAATTTAGCTCTAATAAACATACTTTAGAGTAAGAATTAGGTTCACATGGCTCAATTTAACCCAAATCACATCATTGATTACCACGATTGACTAATTGGCTCAGTCTATGATGACATTGGGACTAATTGAGATGAAAATCACATTTTGTAGTTAAAAATAATTTTATTGAGTTTAAATTATCCATGACTACCTTCATGATAAGTTCATAGGGATTAATTTGGCCTAAAGCATGTCACTAATTGCCCTAATTGACTAATTGGCTCAATTTGTGATGACATTGGGGAAAATTGAGCCCAAAATCACATTTTATAGTCATAATTAAGTTCAATGAACTCAAAAATCTTCTAATTAAATTAATTATTAGATCCTAAACCCTAAACCCTAAGACCTAAGACCTAAACCTTAAATTATAAACCCTAAAACCTAAAAAAATCAATTTAACGTCAAATATGATCATTTTGAGTAATAATTAGGTTTATAAGGCTCAATTTATCCAAAATCAAATCATTTCTTAACCTAATTAACTAATTAGATCAATTTATGATGGTATTGGTGTTAATTGAGATAAATATCACATTCTATAATCATAAAATGTTTCAACGAGATCAAATTGGAATAATTATCTTTACGATTGGACCTTATACCCTGCACCCTATACCTTAAGACCTAATCCATAAACCTTAAACACTAAACCAATCTATTTAGCCCTAATAAAAATCCTTTAAATTAATAATTATGTCCATAATGATCAATGTATCCCAAATCACATCACTAATTTCCATAATTAACTAATTAACTCAATCTATGCTAACATTGGGGCTAATTAAGATCTAAATCATAATATTTAATCATAAATAGGTTCCATGAGCTCAAATTGGTCCTAATTTCATTCATAATTGGACCTTAAAGCATAAACCCCAAAACTTAATCCCTAAACCTAAATCATAAACCCTAAAAAAATCAAGCTATCCCCAATTAACATCCTTTTTAGTAAGAACTAGTTCATAACATTCACTTTGGCCCAAATCATATAAATGATTACCCCAATTGAGTAATTAGCTCAATTTATGATGGCATTGGGGATAATTGAGCTAAAAATCACATTTTTATAGTTACAAATAGGATCAAAAATTTAAAATTATCCCCAATTAGCTTTGTGATTGGACCTTATACCCTAAACCCTAAAACCTATACCCTAACCCTAATCCTTAAACCCTAAAATTTAAACTTTAAACCCTAAAATAATTGATTTAGCCCCAATAAACATCTATTAGAGTAAGAATTAGGTTCATAATGATCATTTTTTCCCAAATTTCTTCACTGATTGTCCCAATTAACTAATTGAATCAATATATGATGATATTAGGCTAATTTAACCCAAAATCACATTTTTAGTCATAATTAGGTTTAATAGGCTCAAATTATCCCTAATTTCTTTCATGATAGGTTAATAAATCTCAATGTGGCCTAAATCATATCACCAATTGCCCCAATTGACTAATTGGCTGTATCTATGATGATATTAGGGAAAATTAACCCCAAAATTACATTATGTAGTTACAAATAGCTTAAACAAGCTTGAATTGGTCCCAATTGCATTCATGATTGGACCCTAAACCCTAAACCCTAAGACCTAAGCCTTAAAACCTAAATCATAAACCCTAAACCATAAACAAATTGATGTAGTCCTAATTAACATCCTTTTGAGTAAGAATTAAGTTCATAAGGCTCACTTTGGCCTAAATCACATCACTGATTACCCTAATTGGTTAAATATGAGATTATATTAAGGATAATTGAGCTAAAAATAATATTTTGTAATTAAAAATATGTTCAATGATCTCAAATTATCCCTAATTGCCTTCACAATTAGACCCTAAACCCTAAGCCCTAAATCCTAAACCAGTCAATTTATCCCTAATAAACATACTATAGAGAAAGAATTAGGTTTATATAGATTAATTTGGCCTAATTCACATTAATTATTTCCATAATTAACTAACTGAGTTAATCTAAAATTACATTGGGGCTAAATTAGCCCAAAATCACATTTTGTAGTTACAAATAGGTTCAATGCGCTCAAATTATCCCTAATTGCCTTTATGATAGGTTTATAGGGCTTAATTTGGCCCAAATCATATCACTGATTACTCCAATTGACTAATTTTCTCAATATATGATGACATTATAGAAAATTTAACCTAAAATCACATTTTCTAGTCATAAAATGGTTTAACGAGTTCAAATTAGCCATAATTGCATTTGTGATTAGACCCTAAACCTTAAGACCTAAGCCTTAAACCCTAAATCATAAACCTTAAACCCTAAACAAAATGTTTCAAGGAAAATATGTCCACTTAGGACCCCATTATATCCCCAAAATTATATGCACTTATTAATAGTCAACTTTATAAGGTGCTCAATAAGAAGAATACTGAACATGAGTAGTATCCAACACCTTGGAATAAACTTTAGTTTTTTTAGTTAAAGAGAGTTGTTTAAAAATCTAATAATCAATATTTTTCTCAACCCTTTGAACCACATAGTTCCAAAAATAAAAATGAGTGGCATTAAAATTAAAAATGATGCCAAGGAACTTGAATTACTCACTAGGATAAATCCAATACCATTTTTACTTCTACAACCAAGTGGGAAAGGAAGAGAAAGATTGATTATAACACTACTTTTTTTCCATTGAATAGAAAATCTAGAAACTAAAGATAAAAAATCAATACATTCCATGACAATGGATATGGATTACTCCTTTTAATCTAGTGTGAGAAATTAATGATCAATAAATTGCCCATTAACCATCAATTTATGTGAGTGTGGGAGTGAGATACTTTTAACTAGCCCTTTATAAGTATAGTATGTCAATAGATAGTTTAAATCCTTAATAAAAAACATATATAGAGAAGGATAAAGTGGATAATCATGGTGAATATATTAAAATAAACCCAAACTATTCAAATTAGACATCTTTTATGGTGATACAAGCATCAACATCCTGAAAAGCATCTTAATTGTATTGATAAACCTAGAGCCAAACCCTAGATTCTAAAACATTTCTAAGATAAAAGGCCACTCAATCCTGTCATATGTTTTTTCAAATTTAATTTTGATGAAAATTACCTTCTATTGATATTTTCAAGCCACTCCATTCCCTCCCAAATAATAATAATGTTTTTAAGGATATATCTAATAAGTATAAAGCTAGTTTGCTCAGGGAAAATAATAAAAGGTAATAGGGACCTAACCTTAAGAGTAAGAGCTTTAGAAGTTATTTTATAGGAAAAACTAGGAAGTTTAATGGGTGTCCAACTTGAAATAATCTCCACTTCCTAAATGTTTATAATGAATTTAATAAATCCATGATTAAAAAGTATTCCAAGGGTGTTTCTTTGAACAAATTCAAGGTACACTCTTTGTAAATCTATCCCCATAGTTTCCCATATCTCTTTCTTAGATTTTTGTGTCTTTAACAACAACCACTTTCATAAATGCCTCCTTGGCATCCTCAATAGAAATTAGGCAATCATAGGCCACCCATTATCCTTCAGTGAGCTTATAAGTAACCACTTGAAAATGGTGGGAAAAAACATCTTATCACTTAGTTGTGGAAGGTTGAGCAAAAATTGCACTGTGTTAATGGGACAAAAATATTTCAAGATATCAGGATGGAATGCGAAATGAATATCAACATATTCTATATTTTTAACACAATCTACTGATTGAGTATAACAAAAGAGAGTAAAAAACTCCTTGGAGGCTCTATCTCTAATTTTTAACTAGTGTATACACACTCAAATCTGAGCTCCCCAACATTGATAGTGCCCCTTTACCTTCAACTTGTGCCTCTATAATGTGGCTTGGTTTTGAAAATCCTTATTAAAAGGATATTTCTCCAGTGCCTGTGAAACCTAAATAAATTCATAAGGTGAAGCATCATGAATATTGTGGAAAAATATAACTACTTACCTACCATAAATGTGTAATAACATATTTTATCAACTGATAACATTATCCCACCACTCTATCGATTTAGAAACTACAATAGACCTAGGGTAAAGGTTATAATATAGTGATATGTTTCTTAGTCTAAGAATTATGAAAGTGAGTATAATTAAGACAAATTATGACTTTAAATTCTTGACTTAGAGGGTAATTCATTCAAGTTCGAGTAAGATAGGAAGGTGATTTGATAGTAGAGCATTTGAGATGATTGACATAGGTTAGTCAAAATTATTAGCAAAGGTTATAAAATTTCTCTACAAATAAATCTCTAGCTAACCTTTTTTCCACCTTGGTGAAATTTATATCATGTAAACTATGATTAGGTGATAAGGAGATAATGGTAGTGGTTAGGATCTAATAGACCAATCTTATTATGCATGTAAACCATGCCTCTCTTTTTATAATGCACCATCACATTTATATTATCCCCTCTTTATTTTCTCTAGACTCAATCATGTTAACATCACTACATATAATCTATTTGGCATTAGGGACTGAGTCACCAAGCTATCACCAAAATGTCATCCTCTCAATAATGTCACTAAAATCATAATTGATGGAAATAACAAGGGAATGACCATTAAATTGAAGAGTTTCCACACAACATGATGTGTGGATTCCAAAACCCAAGTAATAATTCTTCATAATAAATAAGGGGAAATTAATATAAAAACACCCTCATGACCACTCTCATGCTCTAACATATAGAAAAAAAACATCCAACCAAATAAAATTCATGCTAATGTTGAATGTAAAATTATAAATATTAACGTATTGTAAACATAGAATTTTCATATTAACAAATAACTGACACGTATCCATTACAATATACTTTTGGTTGGTGTAAATAATGCCTCACACATTCTAAGAGTGCACAATCATGGAATAACATTTATTTTAATCTTGGTATTTGTATATAATGAAAATGACATTCTAACCTTCATACACTTAACTTCTTGAGATATGGCTAAGAAAAGTGATGAATAAATTATTATATGAGTAGGTTTAAGGATTAGGTACATTAGGTTGAAGTAAATGGAGGGGATTCTAGATGTAAAGAATGTCCATAATGATACCAAAATATTTATCCTACATCATGTTGTTCATTGAGAGTGGTTAATTGATAATAAAGATAACTCCAAGGTCTCTCATTATGAGTGAGGACAATATATTAAAGTTATTGGTCATTGATGGATATGGGAAATGGGATGTAATAGGGATGGATAACTCTATGGAACTAGCCGACTCTATCAGGTTGACTATGTCTGGTTAATGTCATACTTGAAGTGAATGAAAAGATGAGAATTCTAGTCTTGAAGAGGAAAGTGTAGGCTTAGACCTAGATATCATTGTATTTATGGTCTCTAATTTGAATGGGTTTGATTATTGGTTACATTTGCATAGGGTCTTGTTCATAAAGAATGTTGATTTGGTCAATGGTGAGGTGTGGAATATGAATGGAGAAGAAAATTATAATATAAGTTTAGTGTTGATATCACTTTGAATATTTCACAGTAAATAATGGATTATACCTCCTCTTTGAAGGTATGGTTACCAGGAAGCATCATAAAAGGGGGAAACTAATGTTGTGATGAATGAATAAAACATAAAACTTGTGTTAATTATGAATTGAAAAAGGAACTTTCTATTTCGAATATTCAGGAGCATGGATTTGGATTGTAATTATATTGACAAGGATTGTTTGTCTATGTTTTTGGGTGTTTTTTATATTGCTTTACAAAGAAAAGTGAACTATGTTATTGGCTGAAAATAAATTACTTGTAATGAATGAATTGATTTTTTTTAATTTTTTTTAATTTTTTTTTTGTCTTTTCTGAATTCAAATAAGTAAAATATATTATGAAATTAAAGTCTCCAACATGTAAATTAAAATAATATCCAAAATCTAGAGAGAACAACTTCTAATTATTAAAAAATTAATTTGCATATGCAATCTATAAAACTAGTTTTTAAAACATTTGAATGATTATTGATGAAGCCAAAGGATCTAAACTAAAATGGATGAAAGTATAAAGTTTTGGTTTTTTAAGTTTGCTGATTTAAAATAGTGTTCATTCACTATATAATAAAATTAATACAGATATAACATGAAAGTTTAAAATTGTGAGGTAGGGGACATCACCACCACCACAACAATAATAGCCCCCATATATAGATTTATAGCTACAAAAGAATATTTATGTTGCTAAGGGATGGGATAAGTATGTGGTTGTAGATTCATCTACTAAGTGGAGGAGCATGATCAGAGACACTTTGGTAAACCTTTTTCAAATGAGCACTAAATTATCATGGGATTAACTTTTAATGAATGCAGGTCTTCTTAATGATACAGAAAATCATACGAGTGTTTTTTCCCTTGATTATCATACATTTTTAGATTTAAATTATATGAAGAGATAGATAGTTTTCTTGGAATCTCAGGTTAATAATCTTGATGAGGTCATTAGGGTGAGATAATTTTGAGCTTCATTGATTCGATAGATAGCAGGAGGGATAGCCTACTAGGTGGGCCCAAGTAGGAGATGCCATAAGAGAAAGAGTAATATCCCACATCGCTCCTTAACATCAAATAATTATCACGACAGGATGATCATGAGGCATAGAAACTTAGTATCTAAATGTGGTCAAGAACCTCTAGTGGGGCATTATTTTGGAATTTATGGGTTATTAAACATAGTTTCATTCTACGTAGGTGATTTTATATGAGACACAATGCATACAAAAATAAAATAAAAATTATATATATATATATATATATATATATATATATATATATATATAGAGAGAGAGAGAGAGAGAGAGAAAGAGATATTATGACACATTTTTGTGTTTTGACATCATGTACTATTCTTTTAATTTTCATGTTACTTTTTAGTTTCTGAACTTTAGATGACTTGACATGTAATGACATATCATGTATCTTTATTTTTTAGATGATGCCATGGATGTGTTTATTTATTTTAAATATGGAAACATAATTGGTGGATGCATAAAGTTGAGGGGGAAAAATGATAAACTTGAAAACACATTTTTTTTGCAAAGGGCGTATGCCATTTTTTTCAAAAAACCCATCCCTGTATTTACTTGACATGATGCTAAAACAAAAGGATGTATGCCCTTTATGGATCAAAGGGCATATTCTATTTGTTAAAAAGGGTGTACACCCTTTATAGAACATAATTTTATCCTCAACTTCTACAAACCTAAATTTCATTATATGAGCTTAGAGATTGTGTGTTTTAGAATAACAAGAAGAGTATGGGTGTGTTTTATCCTACTTTTCATCTCATCAACTTGATTCCACATTTTGATCATGGTTTCAGGTATGTTATTTTATTAAATTTTGATTTTAGGGTTTGTATTTATATGTATTTATCTTTAGGTTATTCAAATTAAATTTGCATTTCTCTCACATTGCCTGAAGATTTTTTTTATTTTTATAAATATAGATAAAAAATTCTATGGACCCATTTCCTAATGAAAATGTTGAACAAAAATGTGATAAAAAAACCTCGACATTTTGTATTCATAAAAGAATAAGTTGAATTCTATAAAATGAAAAATAATAATAATTGAAAATTATTATCAATATTTTATATCACTCTTCAAGTCATAGTGCATTTAATTCACTTACTAATGCACTAGGGGTCATTTTTAATGAAGTGGGAAATGTCACTTCCCAATTGGATGCAATTTTGCATCAAAAAGAGGCATTGAAATAATATTATTATGATAAATTATCATACGAGGATGTTAATAAAAATATAAAAAATTAACAAGTGTGTGGTTTGTTTGTTAAGATTGGAACCAATGAACCAATACCAATGATTTCTGAATACACTAACATTGATTGGTGTGTTCATGTAGAGATAAAAATAACTTTAACGATAGGTGGTCGATGGTGTTTGATGAGCCTCTATATAATAATAATGATGTTCCATTCTATGTTCTTAGAAAACTTTATTATGAGTTTCTTATACAATAAATCCTAAATTATTTTGACATGAAGGCCTCCCATGGTAGTGGAGGTGGGTCTTCATTTGATAGATCTAGTTCTAAGTGGGACCAAAATTTCCATAACTGAGTTTATATAAATTGAAAGATAATAACACATACTTATATCCCTAAAATATTTCATCATAATACACAAATAGACACCCTTGAGGTATTTTATAGTCTCAAAAAGGTTATGATTAACCATGGGATGTATACACTAACAAGTTATACATAAGGTATAAATGGTGGAACATATAATAATGTCACTCCTACTATTGGTTCCAATCCTCCTACTATTTGTGCTAGTGTCCCTCTTACTAGTAGTGGCATAGTTAGCAATCATTCTACAATTCATGTGCATCATTGTACATCATGTGGGAGGAAGTGTATTATACCTCCTATTTGGGTTAGACATACATGGATTACACCTATGGAGACTAGACATACATTTGTGTACTACACTAGTACCCAATGGTTTATGCCATTATAATTGCTTTAGTATCTCTAAATAGTAGTACAAAAAAATACATTCCATCTACGTTTTCTTTAGTGCCTATATATACCAACATGCCTAAGTATATACCATATGTATTTTATTCAAGACCTTACGACATTAACATGCTACAGTATATGTTAGTTTTAGTTGCTTCAATACCTCATGACACTAACATGCCAGAGTATATGCCACCTGTAGTTGCTTCACTACCTCCAACTAGCATACAACTAGTTATGCAGGGCTTATCTACTTTACCATATGTATTTTACACACATGTTTAATTTTAATTGTAGATTTTTTATGTATGTAAAATAATATTAATTTTATATTTTGGTATATGTTTACTTAAGTGACTAATATTTGACTTCTTACATTTGTT